>OU015756.1:2244216-2254216 GCA_907169655.1 Acomys percivali | reverse complement strand
ACAAGAAAACTGTCTGGCTGCCTGCGTCTGATTGATCCTGCCGGGTGGTTTCTCTGGGATTTTTCGTAATGAAACAAGAGAGACCAGGGATGATGCATCTTAAGAATGTGACAAAAACAGTTGACTATTACTCAGACCTGCTTTCGAGCACAGGAAGAGCGGTGCAGAGAGGCGCGGGCCGCGGTGGCCCGGGGCAGAGACCTCTGGGCCCGCGGGGTCGGCGGGGCGGACCGGAGCCCCAGGGGAGCTCAGCCGGGGCGGGCGAGCGGCTGCAGGCCCACCCCCTGCCCTCGGGAGCACACGCGAGGCGCCCCGCCCAGGCCGGCGCCCTACGGGTGCCCTGGAAGCCAAGGGGCGGCTGCCCTGTAGGGTCTGGTCCACGGGTCACGTGCCCCAGAGACTGTGGCCAATGCCCTGCCCACGCACTTGCCCCTCTCGCCACGCAGCTCGGCCGGCACAACCGCACCTCCACGGGCGTCTGGACCGCTGGTGGAAGGATGGGCCCCTTAGACTGCAACGGAGTCCTCGAGGTGTCCGGGTGGGGTCGGGGGTGAGGGTGAGGGGAGCGTCTCAGGGCAAAAGCTCAGTAAAGGGCAACCTGATCCTGGCCACCCTTTCTACTGCCTACGCCATTGCTCTAACCTAAAACTATAAACGCGTCACTTAATAGCATTTACAAAGGGTGAAAAGAAATTCTGTGTATAAACAATATTCTGAGGCTACTAGCTATACAGACGGCTTCCCTGGCTTTCCTTCTGGAACAAAGTGGAAATCCTCAGTAGACGTCAGGAGGGGCCAAAGCTGTAACCTCCAAAAACTTTCAACCCCTCAAATTTCTGCTTTTAAAATAAGTTTAAATGCTGTTACACTTTTAACTTGGGGGATGATTTATACCAGATTTTAAAAGTTCGTTGCACTTTGGCTATCAACTGAGGTAATTTTCCTCTCCAAAGGAACTATTTCTTTAGTCTTTGTTTGATGAAGCTCGTCTCTGAAGGGATACTTTTTTTAAAATATAACTTTACACATATTAAAATCATTAAGCGACATTGCAAATTAACACTATCAAGCTATATGTTCTCAAATAATTGAAGTGGATTTTTTCTTCTAAGGTGAAAGGGGGCACATAGATATTTTCCCCCCTGTAAGGCCATTTTCAGTGAGATAAACATGGGCTGGCTGAGCTTCCTGGAATGAGCCCGGGAGGAAGGAGAGCAGTGTCAGCACCATTTTCACCTGAACACGGTGTCTATGGCTTTAAGTTTTTCAATTCTTGTCTCGTAGTTTCCAAGATTTCATCTCTGCACGTGGACCAGGTCTACAGTGGCCCAACAAAAGATGCTGCAAATGGGTTTAGCCCAGGTTTTGGAAAGTGTGGAGAGCCTGGGTCCTTTATTCAATGCCTACAGTTCAAGGGCTCCTGGCCCCAGCTAGTGTGAGCCCCAACTACAGGCTCTGCAGGTGACTTTTGCTCTGGTGGAGGCAGCCCTGTTTCTGGTCCAGCCAGGCCTTCTGAGTTAGAGACAAGGCGTGAAATGGTCCTAGGCCAGGAAAAGGAATAAGCGGCAAGATTTACACCTCTCTTGCAAGAACCTCTGGGGCATTCTTACTTCCTCTCACTTTTTACAGATAAGTAATAGGAATTCAATGTGTGTGTGTGGGGGGGGGGAGAACCTGGGTATCAAACAAATACAAAGAAATTAGGAAATTCAGTTTCTTCAAGGAATGCAAGTTATATTTCACATACAGTACATGGTGTAATTTTCTGTTACAAGCAAATCTATGGAAGAAGGCGCTACTATATGGCCAGGCCATGTCGTAGAAGGCAGGGCTCCTCTTTCTCTTAGTTTTAAGTGCAGTAATGGAATAGACTTGGCCCAAAGTCAAGCAAATTACAAATTATTTTCTTAATCTGAATTAAGTCTATGTCTGCTTATATATAATCCAGCCTAAAATTAGGAGACATTTTAAAACGGAAACCTCGCCACTGTGGCATGCTTCTTCATCCTGTCCCGTGGCGGCCTTGGATATGGCCCTTCTCTGCCATCCTCTCGCTCTTCCTCAGCTTTATTGGGAGTCTGAATGTCAAGACACACTAGGTCTGCGGTACCAGCGGGGGCTTCCTTCCTGGACCCCGCTGGCAGACTCCTCTCACATTCCTGCCGCACCCCTCTTGCAATGCAGGGACCACTGTAGGAGAGCAAAGAGCTCTGTGGAATGGAAGTGGGGCAGTTGGCAAGAAAGGTATAGCTCCCGCCTCCTCCCTCCCCAGCCTGAGGGGGAGAGCCACCGCCTAGGCCTGTGCTTGTAGAGGGCAGCACTTGGCTTCTCAACTCTTGTTTGTAGGGAAACAGTTCAAGCCTGTCAGAGAGCAGGGAGCTGGGGTATTGTTGGAACCCTTCTGCTTTGTCACTAAAGGTTCCCTCCTGGCTCTGGAGACTAATGGGACTGGAGGCTTTTGGCAGGTTGTCACTAGGGAAAAGATTCCAGATTTGGCCAAAGTGGCTCCTCAATTTGAAAGTGGGTGGATGCACCAGGAAGCAGAACCTGGCCCTGTGCTGTGAAGTTAGTGCTCAGGTGTATAGGGTGAGGGTGGGATGTCTGTAAACTGTAAACTGTGGAATGGATCACTAAAAGCTCTCCTCTACTGGGAGATCTTCACAAGGTCCCCAAGCCCCTCCCTGCCTTGATGGTCTCCTTTTTCTGTGGGAGAAAAGAAGCCTGCATTGAGGGAGCCCTGTTATCTTAAAGTGCTTGGACAACCTCTGTATCCCTGTAAGACCTGAACACCACCACCCCTAACTTACCCAGGAAGCTGGAGGGAACGGCAAGGGGGTGGGGGGGGGGAGTGGAAGGGGAAGAAATAAGACTCTTGCAAGAGAGACAGAACAAACAAACGTTAGTGTGGCCCCCCACCCCCCCCACCCCCGGCTCTGCAGTAAGCCGCCAGAGCCCCTAGAAGCCTCTGCATGTCTGCCCTTAAACGGCTCCTTTTCCAAGAAGGAACAGGGTCTGTCTCCCTGACGTGCAGCCTCAGATGCTGTTAGTGCAACTTAATTCTGTAGCCGCTTCCTTTCAAAGATTACTCGGAATGAATTGTTTCTTTTGTTTACTATCCAACAAACGACTTCTGCTAATCTTATATTTTATCTCCCTAACATATGGAAAAGCTGTTTATTCTAGCCAATCACAATAAAGGGAAGAAAACCCCATTTTATGGAAAGGTATATATCACTAGTCTGTTGATCATTAAAGACATGATTACCAGTGAAAACCCTCTGAAGGTGGCACATTTATGCTGCCAGGAACAGATGGGGACACGCATTTTCCTTGCAAATACTTTTGAAATTGCTCTACTGGTAGCAGTATAAAAATGATATACAGATACCAGGGCCGGCACGGCCAGGACGAGTGCAGCAGATTTACACAGTAAAGCCTTCACACGAAGGCTGTCAGTTTTGATTGATCTCTACTGTACCTTAGGAACTTGTTGACTAGGTAGGGAAAGAGTGCAGATAATTCACCGCGGCAAGTCAGATAATTCACACGGCCCATCGGTCTGCTTACTTCCCGCCTGTGACATATGAGCCTTTCCTACAAAGATGTATCATTTTCTAGCCTGAGCAATATTCAATGTCAGGAAAGAAAAGGCATTAGAACCACACAAAAGGCACCAGACTACCGCAGGACCACAAGTTGTTTTGGTAATGAGGACCAGACCCTGCTCTCCGCTGAGTCCTGCCAGGGCGGTCAGGCTCCGCTGTCATTATCATACTGATTAAAAAAAAAAAAAGTTCATCATGGTGCAGTTTTAGGTTTGATGCCGACAGATCTGGAAAGAGCAAAGAATTATCCCACAAAAGCACAACATTCTTACCACAGGGACGTTTCCCTGTTCCAGTTCATTGATGGAGTTGATTAAGTTTAAATGAAGCAGACACTGGATAAAAGTAAGGGTATTGACCACTGGGCACCGTGATCTGTGCTTGAAAGAACCTGGTACATGCAGAAAAGCAAGATTTGCTAAATGCTCTAATCTTCAATCAAATCTTACATCAATACAGACAAAGTTTGGTAATGAGAGATTCAATGAAGCATGCGGGAGAAAGAATTAATCCTCTTGGTCTAAACTGGCTTCAACTTTGAAGCTTGCTCCGAAGGAAAGACAGTTATCTAAATGCTAAATAAGAAACGTATTGTACTTTTCATGGCATGCTAATCTTTTGTCTATCTCGTCTCTATTATGTGTATGCTCATAGATTGCAGTTGTCATGGAGATTATATCTAGCCATGGCTCGGGGGACGGTGGTGAGAAGCCAGGCACTGAGGTGGAAAGGATCCCCACGCGATCCACGGGAGAGGGAGGGAGGGAGGGAGAGAGGGGGGAGGGACCCTTCCCAGGCTTTTATTCCTGGACTAAGGACATTGGGTCCAGAACACCCACCTCAGGTCTAGTCTCCTACACAGGTTCCTAACGTGTGGTTCGGAGCTTGCCTTCCTCCCTTCAGAGTCCCCTCCCTCCAGTATGTCCACTGCTAAGACCAAGAGACACAAGGGCTCTGACAGGAGTGTGTTGGCCATTCAGGCGGGGGATGGGGCAGCGGGCGGGCGGTGGCAGGATTAAGTCATCCGAACCTCACTGTCAGGGCCCACGCAACCCACAGTCCTGGCAGGAGGTAGACACTACAGGATCCCAGGGCCTTGGTTACCAAAGGTGACCCTGAGCCCTTTTATGTGCTTTACAAAAGTTGCCAAATTAAGACAGGATTATAACTGCTCCAGTCACTGTCAGGGTTGAAAGGTTGGGAGCCTCAAATATGCCCCAGCAGTATTGATGAAAAGCTTAAAAAGTAATAAAAAGGAGAAAAGAGCTAGAAAGTAACATGTACAACTCTTATTAAAGAGAAGAGCCACGGAGAGGTTGTGAACTTGAGTCACTGTTTGAACTTTAATTTGTTCATTAACAGGATTTGCCCCTCACTGGGAATGTTATTACTTCCCTTTGCTACTCGGCAACAACTCTGGGTGTAATGAAAAAGTCTGGCAAAAAGTTAAACGCCTGGTAATTAATTCATTTAATTGAAAGGGGGGCAGGGAGAGGAAGAGGTTCCCCTCCGAGGCAGAAAGCAAAGGCTGTGAAGGGGGTAACAGGCTGCAGTCTGCGTGGAGGTCTGACAAGGCCTCTTAGGCCAAATGAACACCACAGTCCCCTGAAGACCCTCTTCCCAGTGCTGTTTCTGCGCCACAGCATCTGCCCAGGTGTCAGCCAGGGACTCTTCTGGATGGTCTGTTATGGTGGCGTGGATGTCAGAAACCCAAAAATCAATATATCCTCATAAAACCTCCCATTAAAAAGTAGGGGGTCTTTTGCTTTCTTCCACCCCCTCCCCTTGGGTCAGGCCCCTGAGAGCTTTATGTTTCTGGATGAGTGAAAGGGACGAGTGAGGGGCTGGGCAGCAGCATTTGCCCCTGCTTTCCTCCCTCCTGTCCCAGCAGGCGCCTCTTCACTAAGCTCAGAAGAGGGATCTGAAGCCTCCGCCTGTCCTTGCTCAGCAGCCACAGGACTAAGCCAGTTTGGTTTCCCTCTGACCTCAAAGCCTACTTTTTTCCTTGTCACTTATCTCCTTCCTGTATTTGTCAGCCACTGCATATAATCCCCTTTCACGCACATCTTCCAAGGCACAATTCAGGTACCTTGAAACCCCCAGGCCAAGCTGTGAGCTTGATGCTGCCCTTGTAGTTAAGCGAGAGTACAGCAAAGGTCAGGCAGTCGGTGATGGGTCAGGCTAGTCTTTCCTTAATAACCACTTAGGGTTTCCTGATATTTTAAATACCAAAGTCCATGTAATCAGTGCAATTTTCTTAAAAATATAATTATAGTATGGACACAAAACAACATAGTGGGGAGATAATATGAGACAATAAAAATATTACCTTAGAACCACCATTTCTTGAATTTGTGTTTTTAAATAAGTAGTTTCTTAAACCCAGAGAGAAAATAAAATTTTATCATCCAAATTAAATGAACACCAAATAAATTCATCAAAGTTGCTCCCCGCCTATCCCAATGCATCTTGTACAAGAATACTAACTTGAAACTAATGCTATGATCGATCCAGTCTCCTGTCTTCCTTGACACTGATGTGTACACACTCTCAGAGTGAATACCAGAAAGGGAAAAGTAGCATTTTAAAGGGCTGTTTTAAATGCTGAATCAAGTTACGGGGTTTATTTGGAACCTATAACCTTTTACCTGTTATAGCGCCTAGATATTGAGTGTCCCAGTTACAGAGCTACCGCAGCTTTATTCTGAACAACTAAATATTAGAAGTCCGCAAGCAAAGCAAAACAGGTAGACCCTCCCGTCCCCCACAACACACTGCTGGCCTCTAAGCAGCAGAGCAGCTACGGTGTTGTAAGCCTGACACCATCCTATCTAGACCTGGACCTCCCACACGCAGAGGTAAACTCCTTCCTCTCTCTGAGTTTCTTCTGCAGGCCGACATTAACCACTCTAAACGTCCACTTCACTTGAAAGCATTGACAGTTCTAATTGGCTGTTAACAGCTCCGGATCTTCAAGTTGGCGTCAAGCCTCCTCCTTAGGCAACAACTGGCCTCTCTGGTTCATCTTCCTCTACTAACCCCCTTGGGCGCATCATATACATTAGACTGCAGAAGGCATAACGCACCGTGCTCCTATTTCCAACACTTGCTCATGTAACCCCTGCAATCCCATGGGTCCATCTTACGGCGACAGGAGCTGAGGCCGAGTAGGTCAGAGTACTTGCTCGGCAGAGCTGGGACACTTAGGGTGGTGGATCTGCTTTAAGAGCTGGTACTTTCCACTCTGACATCCTCACGCCTGCCTCTGCTATACAGTGCTCTGACCTTGCCTGCCCACTGCTTTCTATGGTACCTTCTCACTCCCACTCTCTAAGGCTGAACGCCTCACAGCCCACAAATTCAGGCAGCCCTAGAGCTGTTTTGACACCTCTGGCTCTCACGCTACTCCTTGGCCAACCGCTGGACTCTTCAACATGCTCAAGAAGCCACTCGGCACCACAATTCTCTGCCCTGCATCATCAGTTTTCTTTTAAATAGCTTCCTCCAATTACAGCATGAACTTCCCGAAGAGGGGATTTTGCTATTTGTGAGGTAGCTCCCCCAGCTCCCCAAAGATTACTGTAGTCCTCGTTGGTTAACCCTTCACGTTGTACACAACAGTCCTTAAGAGTATGTACTGTCATTTTTACCATTTTGTAGACAAAGTGAGGCTCGGACAGATTAAGGAAGTCACCAAAGGGCTGGAGCGGTGCTTCAGTGGCGAAGAGCACTGACTGCTTCTCCAGAGGACCCTGACCCACAGGGCAGCTCAGCATCATCTACAATCCAGCTTCTGGGGATCCAGCACCCTCTTCTGGCCTCCATGGGCAGCAGGCACACATGTGGCACACAAGCATGCATGCAAGCAAGACACACACACACACACACACTTAAAATAAAATAACAATGAAGAGAGAAAGAGAGGAGAGAGCTCTAGCCATTCAGATAGAGAGTAGAAAGTTTAACACGCAAACACAGGCCATATGAATTCTTCCTTTCTATAGTTTTAACATTGTATTGGCTCAATACATAGTTCTTCAGTGAGAGCTAACGAAATGTCACTGTGTACAACACACCATCTAATCGTGACCTCTGGGAACGTGTGCTACTTTTATTCTTCAGTAGGCTAGACCCTGAAGCTCAGCAGAAGCTGGCAGAGACATGCCATGGGCCACTCCGTTCTCCTTGCTTTTCTAGGAAGCAAGCTCCATGTTGGAAGGTCCTCCCCAAATTTGCCCTGGTGTTCCTATGAGACAGAGGACATGGCTCCCCCATCTTTGGTGTCTTTTTGGTATCCAGAGGAAAATAAGAGGAAATGAAAACAAAAGATACGAATCGTGAGGAGGTTGGTCCTTGTTGGTTGTGTTTAATTCTGTTTTTTGATGAGGTCACATGCAGTCCAGGCTTGCCTACAACTTGACTATATAGCCAAGGCAGGCCTTGAACTCGTGATCTTCCTACCTCCTCTTTCCAGATGATGGAATTACAAATATGTGCTAACATCTTGTCTGTTTTCAAATGGCCTGAGCCTCTTATCTCTCTAACAGAAATAGGTTGTTGTGGGGAAAATGACAATAAATGTTCATGGGTCGACCGAGGCAACATGTGAAACTCAAGCCAGCTTCTTGCTCTACGTGATGAACGTGGAAATGGCTTGCAAGAGCAGTTGAGGAAAGAAATCTTTGACGAATGAAGAACAAGATCTAGATGTCTGGACAGCTTTCTCCAGATTTTCCCTTAGGCAACAGCGACAGTGTTAAGGAATCTTTGCCTTAGATGTGCATGTCTTTAGGAAAAGTACAACCGACCGACCGACCAACAAACCCAGGAACCCCCTGCTGTGTGTGACGAGGCACTAATGGCCCTGAGAAAGTGGGGATGATGACTACCTTAACTAGTAGTCAGCACTTCTCTCTGGATTCCTGGGTAAGACTGGTCTCTTCCTCCACATTCCTAAGGCTGCTTTATAGTCATTTATATTTTCTTTGGAAGACCTGGATAGTTTGAGTTCAAGGAGCCTTACCTGAACTTACAGAGCCTATGTTTCAGCACTCAAAATCCTGCACACACACAGAAGGAATGGATTTAGTGAGTATTACTACTATATACATTCTGTGTTTCAGAGAAAAACAAAATGTGCCTTAACTACTAGACCCGGGATGTGACCAGCCTAGTCTCCTTCTCTGAGTCTAGTCTCCATCCCTGAGCCTAGTCTCCATCCCTGAGCCTAGTCTCCATCTCTGAGCCTAGTCTCCTTCTCTGAGTCTAGTCTCCATCTCTGAGCCTAGTCTCCTTCTCTGAGTCTAGTCTCCATCTCTGAGCCTGGTCTCCATCCCTGAGCCTGGTCTCCATCTCTGAGTCTGGTCTCCATCTCTGAGCCTGGTCTCCATCTCTGAGCCTAGTCTCCATCTCTGAGTCTAGTCTCCATCTCTGAGCCGAGTCTCCATCTCTGAGCCGAGTCTCCATCTCTGAGTCTAGTCTCCATCTCTGAGCCTGGTCTCTATCTCTGAGCCTGGTCTCCATCTCTGAGCCTAGTCTCCATCTCTGAGTCTAGTCTCCATCTCTGAGCCGAGTCTCCATCTCTGAGCCGAGTCTCCATCTCTGAGTCTAGTCTCCATCTCTGAGCCTGGTCTCTATCTCTGAGCCTGGTCTCCATCTCTGAGCCTAGTCTCCATCTCTGAGCCGAGTCTCCATCTCTGAGCCGAGTCTCCATCTCTGAGCCGGGTCTCCATCTCTGAGCCGGGTCTCCATCTCTGAGCCTGGTCTCCATCTCTGAGCCTGGTCTCCATCTCTGAGCCTGGTCTCCATCTCTGAGTCTGGTCTCCATCTCTGAGTCTAGTCTCCATCTCTGAGTCTAGTCTCCATCTCTGAGCCTAGTCTCCATCTCTGAGCCGAGTCTCCATCGCTGAGCCGAGTCTCCATCTCCGAGCCTAGTCTCCATCTCCGAGCCGAGTCTCCATCTCCGAGCCTAGTCTCCATCCCTGAGTCTAGTCTCCATCCCTGAGCCTAGTCTCCATCTCCGAGCCTAGTCTCCATCCCTGAGTCTAGTCTCCATCCCTGAGCCTAGTCTCCATCCCTGAGCCTAGTCTCTATCCCTGAGCCTAGTCTCCATCCCTGAGCCTAGTCTCCATCTCTGAGCCTAGTCTCCATCTCTGAGCCTAGTCTCCATCCCTGAGCTGAGTCTCCATCCCTGAGCCGAGTCTCCATCCCTGAGCCTAGTCTCCATCTCTGAGCCTAGTCTCCATCTCTGAGCCTAGTCTCCATCTCTGAGCCTAGTCTCCATCTCTGAGCCTAGTCTCCATCCCTGAGTCTAGTCTCCATCCCTGAGCCTAGTCTCCATCCCTGAGTCTAGTCTCCATCCCTGAGCCGAGTCTCCATCTCTGAGCCTAGTCTCC
>OU015756.1:2210393-2244116 GCA_907169655.1 Acomys percivali | reverse complement strand
CTGAGTCTAGTCTCCATCCCTGAGCCTAGTCTCCATCTCTGAGCCTAGTCTCCATCTCTGAGCCTAGTCTCCATCTCTGAGCCTAGTCTCCATCCCTGAGCCTAGTCTCCATCTCTGAGCCTAGTCTCCATCTCTGAGCCTAGTCTCCATCTCTGAGCCTAGTCTCCATCCCTGAGCCTAGTCTCCATCCCTGAGCCTAGTCTCCATCTCTGAGCCTAGTCTCCATCTCTGAGCCTAGTCTCCATCCCTGAGCCGAGTCTCCATCTCCGAGCCTAGTCTCCATCTCTGAGCCTAGTCTCCATCTCTGAGCCGAGTCTCCATCTCTGAGTCTAGTCTCCATCTCTGAGCCTAGTCTCCATCTCTGAGCCTAGTCTCCATCACTGAGCCTAGTCACCATTTCTGAGCCAGGGTTTTCTTCCACCTAGTCCTTTGCAGTTCTTCGGGCTCACTTACTCTCTCTAGAGGAACTACTTGTGAGTTCGTTAAACTTAAAGTCAGCAGCTTCTCTGCATTAAAGAGATGGTTTCACGCTGTACCTACTAAGTGTATTCATTATCTGACCACTTACATCACCTGTGTGTGAAGCTACAGAAACTACAAAATTTAATATTTAAAAACACCTGGTTGACCTACATCTAGAATAAAAAGGCAGACATAATGGTCAGGGTTTCTGAAAAAGAAAGGCTAAAATCACTGTTGACTGTTTTCTCGCAACTCCCATATGGGGGGCTGGAGAGCTGGGGTAGGGGTAGGGTGCACAATAAGTCTTCCCTTGAAGTCCTAAGAGAGGCTGTTTTGTTTTCCTAGTGGGCAAACAGCACATGGGCTTTCCACAGAAAGAAAGTCTAGAATTGCATCTGTTCACCTCGTACTTGGCCTATTATGTACATGACCCCGCCACACGAACTGAAGCCACGGTCTGTTCCATGACAAAGTTCACCACAGCATATATGAACAGAAGTTCAATTTTCCATATGTAGCTGGATAAGGATATTTTTACTTTTGTCTAATTCAAGCCTGGTAAATCTTCAGATACAATCTGATTTTGGGGAAGGAGGGGGAACTTACTTGTTCTTTTGTAACTGTGGCCCCACTTCTGTTTCTGTTGGTTGCCCATCCTGGGTGTAAGAGTATCTGCATTCCCAAACACTTTGTTTAAACAGAAAAGCTCCATCATCTTTACCTGGTTCCCTTGATCTCCCCTGATCACTGGGTGTGCTGGTTTGACTGAGCATGTCCCCCCTCCCAGGTGCCTAAGTTTGGCTGCTTGGTCCTCAGTTTGTGGAACTGTGAGGGAGGGAGCAGGAGGTGTGGCCCTGTTGGAGGAGTGTGTCACTAGGGGTAGGATTTCAGGTTTCAAAAGTCTATGCCAGAAAGTGCCAGTCTTGTCCTCTCTGCCTGCAACTCACTGGCTGTCAGTAAGCTATCAGCCACTGCTCCAGTGCCATGCCTGCTGCTGCCATGCTGCCCACCGAGAGGGTCATAATTTGCCTTGGTCATGGTGTTTCATCACAGCACTGGAACAGACACTAAGACGCTAGTGTTTGCACCAATCACTAATAAGCTCTCAGCCCTATCATTCTAAAATGATTAGACCTGAACTATGGTTAAAAAAAAAAAAACTTACTCAGCTAATTATAAATTTTTTTCTTCTAATTATAGTTTTATGCATTTCTTGGCTCTCCAGTCTCAGCTGGAGTTGAATATGAATTATCTATACAACTTCTAAATGTTTTTTTTTTTTTCCCCTCGAGCTTAGGAGAGCAGTTTTAAGCCCTTCCTTCAAGAGAATTAAACTATTTTAAAACTGCTATCACCTATATTTTTCCCTCCTCCCTGACTCTCTTTTCCTGGGCTGCCCTCTACCCCTGCCATCCCATGCTGCTCTTGCACCGCCAGCAGTTAGGAGCTCTATGCGTGTGTGGGTTTTGTGGGAGGCAGAGCGCTATTACTTACAACAGTACAGAGGGGTTACTACACATGTATTTTTATGATTTATGTTCATAACAAACTTAAAAACTATGAATGGCTTCCTTCACAATGGAGGCCCGCTTGCAGTCTCAGGATGACTGAGGGGTTTGCTCTTGTTCTTTTATAGTTCAAGAAATGTAAAATCCCAATTTAGTGTAAATTATAGTGCAACCCTATTTTAACGATGAGATCACAACTTTTAAAAAAATCCAACCACATATTATAAACTCTCATAAAACCCAAAATCAACCAAAGTCTTTTTCATTATTATTATTATTATTATTATTATTATTATTATTATTATTATTACTACTACTACTACTATTATTTTAGACAGGTTCTCACCACATGTCCAGAACTCACTCTGTAGACCAGGCTGGCATCAAACTCACACAGATCCACTGCCTCTGCCTCCAAAGTGCTGGGGTTAAAGGGTGTGTGTACCACATCTGACCCAAGTAAACTCTTCATCCTATAGCTTTCTGAAGTAATCTGTCTCCACAGCATATACCAATGCATTGCTGTACATGTACATGACTCCTAAATGAACAATTCACTGACGATCAAAAACAATTTATAATTCCAAGTGAGTGCTTGTCTTCGAGCTGTCCCTGGTAACCCTCTCATTCCAGTGACAACGCCATTGTCCAAACTGTATTGGTAAGCTAGCTGCAGGCCTAATTTAAGAGCCGCCCGAGAAAGTGATCCAATTGTCTTTTGGGTTGTTTTGAACTCAAACGATACTGCTCTGGTTTGGTCATATACTTTCGCTAAAGGAACTAAAGAAAGATATGACTTTGCAAAGTCTTTTAAAACATGCTTGCTGGGCTGGAGAGAGGGCTCAGTGGTTAAGAGCACTGTCTGCTCTTCCAAAGGACCTCGGTTCAGTTCCCAGCCACCACATGGCAGCTCACAACTGTCTGTGATTCCAGGTCCAATGGCTCTGACACCCTCACACCAATGCACACAAAATAAAATTAAATAAATTATTTTTTAAAATGATTGCTATGTGCACCCCCCCAAAGTAACCAATAAAGAGCTGTAAAGGTGTTTGGGAGCTAGAAATTATCATTTTTAACATGGCAAGCTTCCAAGGTGGCTAGTTGAATAAAAGCACACCAAACTATGTGTATAAGTTCTCGTATAGTTGTTAAAATACAGGTATTAGTTTACAGTCATATCTTGGTTACAGAATTCAGCACTATAGTACAGTTTTAGGGTTAGGAATAAAATTGTTATTAGCTTCTTTCATTATTGAACTTAAAATTTTACATTAAATGCACCTTTCAGATTTCACACAAAATTTTTTGATATTCAAGGATGAAGTTACTGCTTAGAATGATTTCAAGCCTTAGAGGAAAATTATAACTATAAGTCACTGGAGTAAATAACTGTAACCAGACGTGTGTGTGTGACTACTTAGGATGTGTTTTGTTTGCTTAACTAAATTGTTTGCAATTCTTATTTTGAGTAGGGGTTAAAAAAACAAAGGTAAATGGCTTCAATTTTAAGTAAATATTGAGTGCTTTCATTCATGAATAACTAAGCAATCTGGCATAGCATATAAGGACTGAAAAAGCCTTTTAGGGAAACTGCATTCTAAAACAGTTAAAAAGACTAGTATAGGCACTTATGTCATGTAAGTCTTTTAAACTTTCTTTACAAAGTTTGAAGAAGCAAAAAGGAGAAAAATTTCTGATTCCTAATATATTTCATTCCCTTGGTTAGCATAAATTTTCCATTGGTATAAATAAAAGATCACAGTTTTTAGCTCTTTAATATTAATATTCCTTGAGTTTCTACTAAGCAGGACAAAACATGTTACATTTGAACAATTATTAAGTGTTTATAGCGATCCTGCTCATTGGCAAAGTTGAGTAGAGTACCTGTGAATAAATAATCGATAAGACTTAAAGAATTGCATGGAGAGAGGGGGAAAAAATGCATCATGGTCAATGCAAATGGAACTCACTGTAAAAAACCAACCCCCACATTGGCACTCCCAAAATCTGGTCCATGGGAATACAGCTCTGACAAGCACGTGTCAAGTATTTAAATCTGAGTTTGGCCTTTCCAACTATTTCAGTTTTAGAGAACTCTCATTAACTTACTGTGCACTATTTAAGAGGTCACATAACACCTGCGTGCTCCTTACTTTATATGAGTGATCGAACAAGAGAAAGGCCTCCTCCTTCCTATGAGGGCTGTTGTGAGTACACTGATAAACACCTACAAAAATGGCAAATGAGCCTTACAACGTTCAACATTTTTAAGGGTGTCAACCAAGCACAAGATATTGTTAGTGTGTGAATCAAAATGCCTCTTACTGATAGCCTCGGATGTTTCCTTACGAGACACGGTGTCAAGAACTGGTTTATGTATTATCGGTCTTTCCAGAACGCGCGGGTACCACATTTCATAACAGCTTGGGATGATGACTGTGGTCAAAGTCACCACCGGAAGCATCCCTGCCCTAGAGTGCCAGACTTAAGACTGGAAAACAAGAGAACAAGACTGAGCACCTGGTGGGAGGGCCGGTTTGGGGGCACACTGGTACCCTGAGGGACACGAGGGGACTCGTCCTTTCTTGCCGAGCGTCTCCTGGGCGGGGCTGGACCGTCGAGGGGTCGCGACACGCGGAGGGCAGCAAGTTTCTCCCACTTCCAACCCCGCCCAGCGGCTCGGCCTTTGGGTCTGTGTGCTGCACAGTCCACACAACGGCACACACATGAGCTGGGGTGCCCCGGGAGGGGGGACAAGTCCCGCGCGCCCCGGGGTGGCCGGAGCCACGTGCCCGAGGCTTGCGGGGGGGGCACCCCGTGGCTCGACCCGGCCGGACCCTGCGCCCCCAACCCAGGCTGCGCTCCCCCCGACGCCGCCTTCCCGCCCCCGTCGCCCTGCTCCCCCCACCCCGCGGGCGAGCCCCACTCGCCCCAAGCCGGGCCCTGGATGGGGGGGCGCCACGCTCACCTCCGAGACCCGGGGCCGCCGCCTGCAGTGGGAGACAGCGGCCGGGGAAAGGCGCGCCGAGCCGGCCGCGCGGGGACCTCGCCGGGTAGCCGAGCTCCGTTGCGCCGCCGCGGAAGGGAGGCCTCTACTGTCGGGCGGCGGAGCTGCAGCGGGCCACGCCCCTGCGGTGGGCACGCCCCCTCGCCACGCCCCTCGCCGCCCAGGCTCCGCCCTCCGCCTCCCGCCGGGTGTAATCGGCCCTCTTCTGGAGATGAACACGAAGCGACGTGGAGAGCCTTCCACCAAAATGAGCTGTGATATCCTTTTGATGGGTATAATTTATTCCAAATCGTCCCTGGACTGAAACGATCAATTAGCAGCCCGAAACGCACTGTGAAGTAAATTGTCACACTCTCTATTACAGGATGGTTATCATATATTTATAAGGTGTGTTTTCTGCAATCAGAACCAACAAGGTGTTGAGCGATCAGTCATCAACGCACTTCTTCAGAAAAAAAAAAAAAGAGAGAGAGAGAGAGGGAGAGCGAGAGGGAGAAGCTTCAGCATTGCCTGGCAGGGGAGAAAAGCCCTTATGACAGTTAGCCCTCCCTCCCTGGTGACGCTTCCTCCTGGCAGCTGGAAAGAGCAGCGAGGGCTCTGCAAGGACTTCTCAGACACTCCTTCCGGGGAGCAGCGGGGGCTGTGAACGAGGAGAACAGCGGCCCCCAGAGGAAAACTTTCCCCACTGTGCACACACACACATAGACACACACACACTCACACACACACAGGCACATACATACAGACACACACACAGACACACACACACACACACACACACACAAAATGCTGAATTTTATTGAGCACTTAGTCCCTGCTGGACACAGTGCTGTAAATCATTTTGTTGGATCCTATCAACTATCTCAACCGAGAAGATTCTTTATTTTGCCAGTGACAAAGCTGCGGCAGAAGTTTAGTGGTTATCAACGGTCATGTGACTCTTTTTTGTTGTGGTTTGTTTGTTTGTTTTTCGAGATGGGGTCTCTCTGTGTAGCCTTGACTGTCCTGCACTCGAGGCTGGCCTCGAACTCACAGCAATCCGCCTGCCTCTGCCTCCTGAGTGCTGGGAGTCACGTGACTCTTAAATGATGCCCTCAAATCAAATGAAGACTGTACTAGTCTGCTCTTTTTGCTTTGACAAATACTCAGGAAAGCCAGGGAGGGCGCGGTTCCTTAGGCTCACAGCCCCAGAGGGTTCAGCTGAGGCCTGAGGCGAAGAAGCAGAGAACATCACCGCAGTGAAAAGCAGTGTAACTCATGCTGGTCAGGAAGAGATGGTGGGGCGCCTGGTGACATCCTTCCTCCAGCGAGGTCCCCTGCCACCCTCGGGATCCAGCCACCAGTTACCATGACTACAGGAACACGCCTTCCAGACAATGCTATATCTTGACAGCCCTGAGCATCCAGGCCCTTTGCCCCAATAATATAGCATCCTATGATTTAAAATGGGAATAGTGACTGACTGGTCTTTCCTTTTTCTCTTGACCCCCCAACTCCTGTCTCGCCTTTTACAGCGCTGAGACTAGAGTATAGAGTACTCCCTGGGAACATTTTCAAATTTTGATTTAGTAATTTTCCCCCCAAACTATTTTAGTGGGATAATGATAAGAGGGGAAAAGTGAAGAATTGTGGTTGTAGTTCAGAGAAAGAACACTGAGCATGTGTGCTCACGCCTAACAACCTGGGGGCTTTGGAGGCTGAGGAGGAAGGAACATGGAAGCCAGTCTGGACAATATAGTGAGTTCCAGGCCACTCTGAGATGACTCCTTTTTTTTGGGGGGGGGGGATGAATAAACGAATAAACAATTAAACAGTTATTTGCATGAGAAAGTCACAGTGGAAGTTCCCTGGCCAGAGATTATCTTCTCTACTTCCTTCCCAAATCCTAGGATTTCTTTTTCCGAATTATCACCTGCCACACCCCACATTGCTTAAGCCAAGGTCAGGGGGTGGGGGAGGGGCAAGGGAGAGGCCCTAGACCCCAAGGAAGAGCATTCTGGGAGCAGGCCTAAGTGGAAGGCAGCATGGGCCAGAGGCCCTTGTCCCAGACACCCAGCTCTGAGAGTGAAACGTGGCTTCCTAATGAACGTTAAATTACCACATCGCTAAACTCTCCCTTAATAGACTTGTAAAGATCTGCTCGCTACCTTCCCCCTTCATGTAGAATTTGTAATCAAGAGCCCAATTTTGTCATTTGGAAATACTAATTATCTAATCACGGCATGCCGCATAACGTACTTGTCTGCCCAATTAGCTAGGACAATTATTAAAATTCAGAGGCCTAATTATGTCTCAATTTAATGCTGGCAAACTTGCATACAGAGCAGTAATTAAAATCCTCTCTTTCCCTCTGCCTTTAGGGCACAGGATGATTAGGCCCTGTCAGGGGGTGTACTGAACCAAACCACTGAAGCGGATGGTGCCGCATGACCCTGCATTGTTAAGTGTGTCAACATATTAACCTGAATTCCCTTCAGCCCCCACATAATCACATTTGGTGCAGGAATAAAGGAGCTAAAACATGAAGCATTTTATTAAAAAAACATAAATTCTTTTTAATTAATGCTATGAGGGTTCTGGTGAATTCCATGTTTTCTAGTGCTGGAAGACATGAGACTGGCTCATCTAATTACTAGCAAATTTGCTCTTGTTAAAACTCTTTAAAAAAAAAAAGAAAGAAAGAAAGAAAGAAAGAAAGGAAAGGAAAAACCTCATTTAATAAAAATGATTTTGGGGGGTAAGAATGTATTGGGGGTACCTAGTTAGTCAGCTTCCATTAATACAGTTGGGTACTAGCTTTGATGAGAGAATCCAAGTAAATGTTGACTTCCAAATGGTTCAGCCCAAGACTGCAGGCACCAAGGCGCTATACTTTAATGCTTGAAAGATGTTAATAAGAGTGGAAAATTAAAAATCATAATATTGAAACAAATTCAAAATGTTTATCTTTGGAGCTCTTAAAGTTTGATATGAAAGCCAGCCAGCACATGGGGGGCTTCCCGTGACAGGCTGCGATCCCTCGGAGGCCCCTCAAGGTGCAGAACCCCGGACAGCATGGCCCCTCCACTGTCCTTCAGTCCTCTCCTCCGAGAATTAAGGAGCAGCACAAAGCCCGCGGAGACTTCCGGTTTCTAGGTATCATCCACGGTGGCCTTTTAAGCCCATTTATATCTTAACCACCTGTTCTCAGCACCACTTTGGGGGATGAATGACCTCTTCACAGGGGTGCCCTATCAGAGAGCCTGCGTATCAGATATTTACACTACAATTCCTAACAGTAGCGAAATTATGGGTGTGGAGTAGCAACAAAATAACTTTATGGCTGGGGCTACCACAAGGTAGGGAACTGTATTTTTGTTTTGTTTTGGTTTTGGTTTTTGGTTTCTCCAGACAGGGTTTCTCTGTGTAGCCTTGGCTGTCCTGGACTCGCTTTGTAGACCAGGCTGGCCTCGAACTCACAGCGACCCGCCTGCATCTGCCTCCCGAGTGCTGGGATTAAAGGCGTGCGCCGCCCCCTCCTGGCGAGGAGCTGTAATAAGAGGACGGTGGAGAAGCAATGTTTTAAATGAATGAAGGACAGCGGTCAGTCTAGCTCCTAAATACCTAATTCGCAACAGGATTTCTTTCAGTTGATTCTAAACCTTTCATCACAAGATAGCTTCTACGGAGTAACACACACAAGCACGCACGCGTGCGCGCATGCACACACACACTCACACACACACACGAATACACAGTCACTCACACACACACCCTATGGTGGGTTGAATGAGAAATGTCCCCCACCCCACCCCCACCCTCACCCCCCTGTCGTCTCAGGCATCTGAAGACTTGGGCCACCTTTGGGGTGCAGCCTTGAGGGCAGGAGCATGTCACTGTCACTGGGAGCAGGCTCTGAGACGGAAAGCCTCACAGGACTTCCAGTGCTCTCTGCGCACGCTGGTTGACGTGTGTGAGCCCTCAGCTTCCGGCTCCTGCCTCCATGCCTGCTCCTTGCTGCCACCTTTCCTTGGCTTGACAGACTCAGCCCAAGTCTAACTTCTATA
This sequence comes from Acomys percivali, assembly GCA_907169655.1. Lineage (NCBI taxonomy): Eukaryota > Metazoa > Chordata > Mammalia > Rodentia > Muridae > Acomys > Acomys percivali. The sequence continues at coordinate 2,235,090 of OU015756.1, read as the reverse complement.
AGCTGTCTTTTTCATGGTATCACAGCCACGGAATTGTACCCAACATGCACCCTAACCACGCAGGGTCCTCTCACTCCATCTTAACTCTGCATCTCATGACAACCTTGTGACATGGTGGGCCAGGCTCTTACCATACTCGCCCCGGGGCGGGCTCAGCACTCTATGCCCCACTTGCCTGACCTAGCATTCACAGCCTGCACTGCTCCAGACTGCAGAGAAGACACTGCACAGGGTAGCTTAGTTTGGTTAATGTCACACTGAGACCAAAGTGTGATGACATCATATTATTCAACAAGGTAGTGACCGTGTGCTGCACGCTAGGGGACCCTCTGTCCTCAGTCCGTACCTCCTTTGCATCATCCTTAGTCAGGTTGGCCAGACTGACCTGCTTTGTCCCTCTTTTACATTTTAAATATATTATGTGTATGCGTGTGGCGTGCCCTTGTGTATGTATTCTTGTGTGCACACGTGTACATGCGCATGTGGATGCCAGCCTTTGGGTGTCTTCTATTACTCTCCACCCTATTTTTTGAGACAAGGTCTCATATTGAACCTGGTGTTTTTGCATTCATCAAGAATAGCTTGGGGCTGGAGAGGTGGCTCAGCGGTTAAGAGCACTGGCTGCTCTTCCAGAGGTCCTGAGTTCAATTCCCAGCAACCACATGGTGGGCTCATGATCATCTATAATGAGATCTGATGCCCTCTTCTGCTGTGCAGGCATACATGCAGGCAGAACACGTAATATGTACTAAATGAATCTTTAAAAAGAATAGGTTGGGGCTGGAGAGATGGCTCAGCGGTTAAGAGCCCTGGCTGTTCTCGCAGAGGACCCACATTTGGTTCCCAGCACCCACACGGCAGCTCACAAGCATCTGAAACTCCAGTTCTAGAGGCTCTACCACTGTTTCCTGGGCTTCTTCCGTCTATGCACACATGGTGTAGTCTATAGCACACATGAGGCCTAACACTCAGGCACATGCAATAAAATTACATCAATTCTTATCAAGAAAGAGAGAGGGGCAGACAGACAGACAGCAAAGCTGGCCAGTGAGTTCCCAGGGCACTCCTGTCTTTGCCTCTCCAGCACTCACTAGAACTGCAGGTGTGCACCCCCATGCCTGGCAGGTGTGCACCCCCATGCCTGGCTGTTCACTGCAGAGCTGTGGCTCGTGGCCTCAGGCTTGCACAGTAAGCACTTCCTTTACCTGCTAAGCCACTCCTCTCGCCTCCTCCTTTCCGGTGTTTATATTCTGAAAATATGTCCAGTTCATCTGCTGCAGCAGCAGCAGCAGGTTCCTCCCACCGGCCCTGCTCTGGACACTGTAAGTCCGCTTAGGGACAGTTCTGGCCGGTCCCCTCACCTGCTGGCACAGGGGCAGACCACAGAGAAGTCACTATAGAAGCTGCTTGCCAGAGCCAGGCCAGGCCCTTAGGTGCTTGTGCGATGAAACCAGAGGGTTCAGGCTGCCCTGGACCTCCCAAGGAGTATGCCCTCTGTCTTGAAAATGGCCTTGCTCTGAATCTCCTCAGATGGCAGGTTGAAGTGCAAATCTGTGTTCTGACTTGTCCCGGTGCCTGTCAGCATGTTTTCCTCCTGTCAGCAGCAATTGACTGGTCAGGCTCACCCCTGCACAGCAATTGTAACAGCTCATTGGCAGACCAGTGACCCAGCTGGACCTGATAATGGAAAACTATTGATTTTCGTGGGTTCCACAAATCTCAAATGAACGGCCGATGTAATGTCATCAATTGTCTCAGGCTCTTGATAACCCAGGGGGAAAAGTTTCAGACTTGCCTGGAATTTTTCTGACAATGGTGTTTCAAAACCTCACAGAGTGCAGGAAGAATCGGCCCGATTCCTCCGTGGTTTCCTTAGGTGATCCCTATTAGCCCAGCAGAGCGCCCGCCACAAGGCCTACAGATGCATTGTCAAAAGGGGGTTAGCGGTTAAGCAGCTGAGCAGAAACCTTATAGGACACTTAGTAAAGGAAACTGCAGTGTTCGTGTAGAACCCAGGGCCCCCGCTAGGTGGGCATCTTACAAATGAACTACGCCACCAGCCCCCCCCCCATTTGTTACAAACCTGACACACGAAAAAACGAAGAGTTGAGAGAAACACAAAATATATCACCTCTCTAATGGTCCTGATGTGTGAAATCATGACAGAACTGTTGTTTTGCTTGCCTTTGTTGATTTGCTTGAGGTAGAAAGGCCTTCTTGAAAAAAAAGTGCATTTAGGTGCTTTGTATGGGGCATGGAAAACCACCATTTAGTTTTGATTTTCAAAACTTCCTTCTTTCATCATTTAAAAAAAAAAAAAAAAACAGAACCATCGAACAGGGGCTGGAGAGATGCTTCAGCTGTGAAGAGCACTTGTTCTTCAAGAGGACCCCTTCACTTCCCAGCGCGGTGACTCAAGACCATCTGTCCCCGCAGTTCCACAGGACCCCGCGCCCTCCTCTGACCCCTCAGGCACCAGGCATGCACACAGCGCACAGACACGCATTCCAGCAAAACGCTCATGCGCATAAAATTAAGTAAATCAATCTTTAAAAATTAAAAGAGTATAGAGAGAGTTTAAAAAATTCCATCAAACACTGCTCTGTGCATTTGAAAGAATTTTTTTTCTTTCAAGCCAAATTAGCAGTTTTTCCCAGTAGGAAAATGGAGAAAACTCCTTCTTCTATGCTGAGTTCTCAGGGCTAGACAGTGCATTAAGGGCCTCTGTCAACAGAGGAGCTCCCTTGACAGAGAGAGAGGAGAAGCTACTGGTCCTCAGTGCTGACCCACTGCACTTAGCTCACAACTGCTTGTTGTGAGGAGACAATCGTCCCGCGGTTCTGATCAGACTCAGACACTGTGAGGAGACGGTTCTCGGGGAGCAGATCAGAGCACGCAGAGGTAAGCAGACTGGCCTCCCTGGCTGTGTGCTCAAAGCGGGCTGGAGACAGAAGTCTCTCAGCAGGGAAGGCAGAAAGCACAGACCTCGGGGTGATGAGCCTGCCTGTGGCAGGGCCTGAGTCACAAGGCTCTGCTGCCTTCACACCCTCCCCTAACAGTCTCTGTATGGCCTGTGATTGCTTCTCCCTACATTACACCTGGGCCTCCAGCACCACCCAAGCCAACACTGCTCACTGCCTGTCGCTCTGTAAAGACATACGAGGTGGCGGCCTAAAAGGAACTTAGGGCAGACTAAAGACAAATTCAGCAGCATCCGTATGTTTAGAAACCATATGGTACTTGGTGAAAAAGAGCTCACGGTTGTCCAGTGCTGTTGTAGCTTACGACAGTAGGTCGGAGGTCGGAGCCATATGATCCAGGCTCTGAGGCTCTGTGGGGCCGTACAAAGTGTAGACAGTAGGATCCAAAGCAGGAAAGACCTTTTTAAAGCACTTACTTCTGTTGCATTTGCTCTTTGGCAATTTCACACAAACGCAAATGCATTCAGGGGCAGTCTTTTGATGGGCACCCTTTTTCCTTAAGTCTTTAGAAACTCTTTTCAAGAATCCCTCCTGACTTTACTCCCCGCTGTTATCTGCAGCAGTGCCTCAAGTCTATGCCTAAAGTAGTTTCTGGCAGAAGGAAAATTCTTGGTTTTGTGTGTCTGACTTGGTTATTGTGAATCCTCTGGAGATACATGCAGCCTCTACAGGGAACGCCATGCCTAAAGATCACCTACCATGGGGGGCACGGGGGGGGGGGGGGGGCTCTCTGTTAACAAGGAAGAAAACGGGACCCATGAATTCAGAATAACTGTGTGAGTCACAGTGGCTCGTAGAAGCTACTAAGAAATTCAGGACACCATGTGATAAGCAAGCCTGGGCCACATGGAGAAGCACTGAGGCACCAGTGACAGCCTTGAGACCTGATTGGATTTCCCATCTCTGTTATAGACAGTGAAAGCCACACCAACAACCCACAATAAAAGACCAAACTTGCTCTTGTTGACCGAAGAATCCTAAGAGATAACACCGGATGAGGTGGCACGTGCCTTTAGCCCCAGCACTTGTGAGTTAGAGGCCAATTCCAGCATAGCCAGGGCCGTGTAGAAAGACCCTGTCTCAAAACAAACAAAACTGAACAATGAAAAGGATCTTAAGAGATAGTCGGTTGTTTTAAGGCTCTAAGGTTTTGAGTAGTTTATTACTTAGCAATAGACAACCAAAGCGTACTAAAATGTGAATCAAGGGTCAAGACAATTTAAATATAAAGGCACCAACAGGCTTAGCAAAGTTTCCTAAATCTGTGATCCTTTGCTGCAGTTCCTCACGGTCTGGTGACGCCCAACCATAGAGTTATTTGTGTTGTACTTCACAACTGTCATTTTGCTACTGTCACAGGTTAACTACCTGATATGCAGATGGTCTTAGGTGACCCCTGTGAAAGGGACACTTGACCCCAAGTGGGTCTCAGCCCACAGGTTGAGGGTCACTGCTTTAGACTAAAAGATGGGCATTCACAGGACACTATGCCCAACAACAGCAGCTGCATGGCTTTCAAGGTCACACAGAACACCCACGTGCCATGAGGGTCACACAGAAAACACCCACGCACCATGAGGGTCACACAGAATACCCACAGGCCATGAGGGTCTGCCTGCAAGAGCATAAAGCATACCTCAATACATGTGAATAGAGTGAAACCATACAAAGTAACTTTCTTGAGTAAAATAAGAAATCTAGGACATTTTGTAACCGTCCCAATATTTAGCAGTTAAGTGACAAACAGCTGACCCTTTGTAGCAGGGTTTATGCATCTTGGATTCAATCAACTGAGGTTTAAAAAAAAAAAAATCTGAAAGGACGTTGTGTCCGTGCTGACCGTACACAGGAGGGGCTGGGACGTAGCATCTGTGAAGCCGCTGGGTCTGTCCTTAGCACTCCATACCCTGGGTGTGGTGGCATGGCACGGGTCTACAGTACCAGCCCCTGGAAATCGAAGGAGACAGATCACAAGTTTTGAGTCACCATTACCTACATAGTGACTTTGAGGCCAGACTGGCTTACAGGAGACCCAATCTCAAAAACAAAACAAAACAAAAAAAAAAGTATACAGGATGATGCACATATGTTACATGCAAGCACTATGGCAGTCTATATTCTGAGCAAATAAATGATGTAACGGTGCCAAGCGAAGCAGAGGTGGGTTGGTCCTTAGGGGCTGGCTTGTCACATGACACTGGGTAATTGGAACAAGACGGTAGTTTTAATTTGCATTTCCCTGACGACTGATACTGTTATTTTCCACGTGGCAATTGGCCCCTTTGAGTCTTCTCCGGTAAAGTAGCTATGCACATTTTTGCACATTTTAATTAAACACTATTTTTCAGTTAGTTGTAAGAGTTCTTTATCATTCTGGATTCACGTCATTTAAAAATATGTGACTGTCTCTAAGACTGTTCAGTTTTCTTCCTCCCTGCCTGTCCTCTCTTTCTTTCTTTCTTTCTTTCTTTCTTTCTTTCTTTCTTTCTTTCTTTCTTTCTTCCTTCCTTCCTCTTCCTCCTCTTCCTTCTTCTTCGGGACAGGGGTCACTACGTCACCGATGCTGGCTTCCAATTCCAGCCCTCCTCCTGGCTCTGCCTTCACTGTGCTGAGATTACAAGAGCATGTTACCAAACTTGGCTTAGAACCCTTATTCATTTATTTATATATTTAAAACTATCTTATAAAGGGATTGGTTTTAAACGGGCTTTTGTATCTATCTCATCTTAGCTGACTCTCCTCCCCTCTCCCTGCTCCGCTTCCTGCCTTACGCTCTCATCTCCAGGCCCCTCCCCTGACCCCACTGTCTTCTCACCCCCCTCCTAACAGTCTCTTTTCTCCAATTTCACGGGCCCCTTCTAGTTTCCTGGCCTCTATACGTGTTTTCTCCCACCTGGGTATTTAACAGTTAGAAGCTTGGGCATTAGCACTTGTATTTCTGAGCACACGTTACCTTTCTTAAAATGAAGTTTTTCCGTTCCGTGCACTAGCCCCACGTCTTAATAATTTCATTTCTTTACAGCTGAATAAGATTCCGTTGCACACGGGTGCTGTGTCTTCAGTGTCCACTCATCCCTTGGTGAGCATCAGGCTGATTTCACTTTCTTGCTACTGTGAAAACAGCCAGGTGATGTTTGGCTTCGACTGTCGACACAAACGTAAAATCAGAGAATCTCAGCCTGGAACTTCCTAGATCAAGTATGCCTGCGGGTGAATCCGTGGAGACCACATGGACCACGCTAACCAAAGTAGTAAGACCTGCCCAGTGTGGGAAGCTCCGTCCCCCACGCAGCGGACCCTGAATTGTAGAAGACTGGGGAAAGCAAGCGGTCACAAGCACGCATGCATCAGCCGATGTTCCTCTTTGTCTGTGGCTGTGGGTGTGATGTCCTCTCACACCCTTGTTACTCTGAGTTCTCTACTGTGCGAACTATAATCTGGAACTGTGAGCTAAAACGATCACTTTCTCCCTTGACTTGCTTTTCCTCAGGATGTTTGAACATAGCAACAGAAAATGGAATTAAGAGAAGCATAGATAAACATGGGCGTGCAGCTGTCTCTATAGCAGACTACAGAATCCTTCAGCCATACAGCCAGGGCCATATAGTGGAGTTACATGGTAACTTTTTTTTCACTTTTTAAAAAAGAAACCTCCATAGATAGCCCCAGCCCACACACACACCAGTGGTTATCATTTTCCCAACATCCTTGCCAGCATTTGCTGTCATTTGTGGCTTTAGTACTCATTCTTATGAGGGTGAGATGGAATCCCAAAGCAGTTCTAATTTGCTCTCTCAGATGAGTCAAGATGTTGGAGACTTTTAAAAGCACATGTGGCCCAATTGTGTTCCTTCTCCCAAGGGGCGTTCAGCTATGTGTCCCCTTGTCATAGGCTGGGAGCTTCGCTTCTGTCAGAACTGACCCATCTGAGGTAGCCTGCTGAGAGCCTCTCACGCTCGCTCCGAAGGCTGCCTGTTTATTCCATTGGTAGTTTCTGTTTCTGGGCAGTGGCTTTTAAATGCCACTGTCCTTGCGCTGTCCTTATGCCTTGAGTGTCAGTTTCATGAAGAGTTGACGTTTGCACAGCAAGGATAGGGCAGAACTCCACTCTTCTGCAGGAGCGGACCAATTTGGCCAGTAGCTCGCATTTAAAAGCCCCGCCCCGCACAGGTTGTTTTTCTGTGCGCTTTCTCAGGGTTGTCAGTAGATAGGCCGAAGTCATAGTAATGTTTTTCTAAAGTAAAACTCACTAATTTGTTAGCACTTTATTTCGTATTCATAGTGTTCTAAAAAAAGGGTTTTCATTATGTAAGCAATGAAACTTAAAGTCAGCAGGATCAGCCTGAGTGAGCACTGGTGACTGAAGCAGGCAGCACGAGGCTTCAGCCCAGGCACTAATTTGTTTCACCATGGGCTAATCTGCACCAAAACCTGCATTTGAACCCTGACTCTTTGCCTGATTATGTCTCTGAAGACATGAGTAGCCCTCTGAACCTCTTCACCAAACATGAACTTAAGCTGGGGATTCTCAAGATTCGAACTCAGTTCCACAGGCTTGCAAGCACTTTGCTCTTGTGTGGGTTTTAGGAACCAAACATGGGTCCTCTGCAAAAATAGCAAGTGCTCCTAGCTGCTAAGCTATCTCTTCAGGCACTCTGTGTTGTATCTCAATTTTTTTTGAATTTTGAATTGTTTCCTACCATTTGACTGCTACTAAGTCAAGGGAAACCGACTGTGTTTTTACTGCTTCACAAATTTACCATTTCCAAGTTTTTGTTTTGCTGGGCGTGGTGGCGCACGCCTTTAGTCCCAGCACTCGGGAGGCAGAGGCAGATGGATCGCTGTGAGTTCGTGGCCAGCCTGGTCTACAAAGTGAGTCCAGGACAGCTAAGGCTACACAGAGAGACCCTGTCTCGAAAAACAAAAAACCAAACCAAACCAAACCAAACCAAACCAAACCAAACAACATCAAAAAACAAACAAACAAACAAAAACAACCTCACACACACACACCAAAGAAAAACAAGTTTGTTTTGTTCTGTTTCGATTTAAAAAATTAATATGTATTCATCATATAAATAAGTTCCATATGAGATCCCAGAAGAACTAAAATTGGATTTAAGGGTAACTGGAGCAAAGGTTAAGAAATAGGCCTACAGGAGATAATCTAGCTAGCTGCAGAGAGCAGCCCCACCAGAGATAGCGATGCCCAGTGACTGACCCGAAGGGACCCAATGGAGATACAGTTGATAAGAGGCCCAGTTTTATGGCCACATTCCTTCCTGCCCACCAGAAATAGGGTTTCTAAGAAACCAGACAGTTCCCTGGACAAGGTAGTGAACAAAGAGAACACAGAAAGCTAAGCCATGAGCGGTCATGGCACCTTTTTCTGTAGCCTGTCACCTTACACATTAGACCTCAGTATGTTACTCAACCAGAAGATGATTGCCAGGCTGGAACGCCCCTGCTTTGGGGCGCTGGGAGGGATACGAACCTACAAATTTACCCTCAGCTCAGAGTTCGGGGCTCTTTCTGGATACCACTGTGTTGGTGACTGGCAGAGCCCGGCTCCAGTCGAAAAATTAAAGATCCTCGTGTATATTGTATTGGTATCGAGTCCTGGTGGTCTTTTTTGGGGGACTCGGGATCGGGGTACAGCACATAATGGCATTTTTGTTCAAGTATACCATGTACTTTGGACATATCCACCTCGCCCCATTATCTTTTTCCATGCTACTTTCTTTCAACACTCACACTCCACACACATACGCACATGTAAGTCCTGCATGGACACCTGATGTCACAGGACGAGTGCTAGCTCCTTCATCTTCTGACTAATGACATCACTCAGGATTCCATCATACGCACATGCCACGTCTTCTTAACCTCTCCATCTAGTGATGGATGCGGAAGCTAATCTGGTACTTTGGCTACCGCCAGTTAGTTCTGCAATGAGCAAGAACGTGCAGGCATCTCTGTGGTGTGCTTGGAGGATAAGGCCGGCCTGGCTTTCTGTCTTTTAGGCTTTTTTTGTTGTTGTTTTAGGAGTTTCTATACACACTTAAGTAACTTACACTCCCAAGAAGTTTATGAGACTTCTCTGCCACTTCATTTTTGCCAACCATTGGTTATTGTTTGTTTTCTTAAAGATAGCCATTCTGACTAGGGTGAGAAATAAACTCAATGTAGTTTTGATTTGCATTTTACTAATGGTTAACAAGGCTGGAGTTTTATACAAACACACACACACACATACACACGTACGCATGTGTGAGAGAGAGACAGAGAGAGAGGGACAGAGAGAGAGAGGGAGAGAGAGAGGGAGAGAGAGTTGCCTGCATTTTTATGTGAATATCATGTGTGTGCCTGGTGCTCCCAGAAGTCTGCAGAGGGCACTGCATCCCCTGGAGCTGGAGTTAAGGTGGTAGAGAGCCCCCATGTGCATGCTGGGAACCAAACCTGGGTCCTCTGCAAGAGCAACAAGTGCTCTCCGCTGTGCAGTGCCTCTCCAGCCTGTGGTGTTTTTGTTGTTGTTATTGTTTTGAGAAGCAGGGTCTTACTGTCTCTGTTAACGCTGGCTGGTCTCAGCTTTACAGACTCACCTGCTTCTGGCTCTCGACTTTTGGCATTAAAGGAGTGCACACCACACCCTGTAACCCACGGGCTTACCTGGCCCTTTGCATTTCACGAAGTATATTTCTTCACCCACTTGTTGATTTGGTGGAAGCACACACTTTAGCGTTCTTTTTCTACTTACCTCCTGACGTGTCATCTGTGGCTTTCCTCCTGGGTGGCTAGTCTTCAGGAGCAGGCAGCCTGGATTTAGAGTGACGTGAAAACTCACCTCTGGATGATCCCAGAGAGGCTGGTCCAATTCTGAACAAAAAGGAGAACGTGAGCTCAGCGCAAGCATTTGCTTCCCGTGGCTTCCTGACTCTGGACATGTGACCAACCTCCCTCACAGTCCTGCTGCCCTTCAAACCCTGAGGGGGATTAAACCCTTCCTCACTGAAGGTGCTGCAGTCAAAGACTTTATCAAAAGAAGGGAGTGACGATTACTAGACCATGTCAACTTAACGAGTCCTTCAGTCTCTTGGATAACCCAGCTGTGCTGCAGATGACACTTGCCAAGCAAACAATGACTTCATCCATCATTGACCCTCAGAGCAAGCTGGTTGGCCACGCTAGCCGGCGCTGGCACGTTCCAGGTTGAATGAGCAGCCCTGCCTCAATAAGCAGGCCTCTACACACACACACACACACACAGAGAGAGAGAGAGAGAGAGAGAGAGAGAGACAGACAGACAGACAGACAGACAGACAGACAGACAGACAGAGACAGAGAAAGAACATTTTTTTGTGAACTAAAATAAGAAATGCACATAGTACCAGCTACAGCCTCTATTTGTAAAACCTGGGATATTAGAAGCAGAGTTACAGCTCTGAATTCGGCTGTATCACATTTGGAAATTATATACCTACAATTATTTTTCCTGGCAGTGGCCCACCTGACCGTGTGTTCTAGAATTGAGGGAAACTGCTTGTTGTGGGATACCTTCAGGGAGGTAACACCTTTATGTGGTGTGTGTGTGTGTGTGTGTGTGTGTGTGCGCGCGCGCGCGCGCGCGCGCGCGCCCCTCCCCCCGCCTCGCGTGTGGAAGAACTGACCCCGAGGACTCTGCAAAAGCAGTAAGCACTCTCAACCACTGAGCCATCGCTCCAGCCCATAGCTTGACTTGATAGAACTCCTTGTAACAATATCCACTAAGGCTCAAGAGAGGACGAGTGCTGAAGAGACACGGGGGTTGTCAATACAACCCTTGGCGCGGAGGAGAGCTAGAGAGTGAGTAAAATCACCCAAGCCTAACATCAAAATTGTACGTGGACCAGCTAAAGATCCATGCTTCCAAGCTTCGTGGTTTTGAAGTGGCGGTCTCCCTATGTCGTGTAAACAGACCTCATATTGTAGATTCAGGCAATCCCCCTGCCTCAGACTCCTCTGCTTACTGCCTGTAATCACCAGATCTTTTGATTTGTAAAGTGCAGGGGTTTCATTTTCCTCAGTCAGACGTGGTAAAGATTGGGTGACATTACCACAAAGGCTCACCCCCCAACAGAGCTCTTAGGACGTCAGGAGCGCACCCACAGGAGGCAGGCTTCTAATCTGCATTTGCAGCTTTGTCACAGGTGCGGGGGCCTCTTGGTGTGGACAGCGGAGACCACTTGGTGTGGACAACAGCAGCAGCTGCTGACACCGGCGGATGGCAGCAATGAGAGGCCAGCCTGCACAACTTCCCAACGGGACAATGTGCACCACGGAAACTGACACATGCTATAAAGCAGGTACCTGTAACCAGAGCAGATGGGAATCCACAAATTTACTATTTACCAGCACATCACTGCACAGGCTCGGCCCCTGATACTCTTGTCTCTAATTATTGATTCTTGAGGTAGGAGAGGGCAATAGATTGCTTTCATGACACCCAAAACTTCTAACCTAACGCAACACAAATACCTCCCTGGATCCACAGCAGCAGAAACTTGCCCCTCTTGGGCATCCCAGCTCTCGGGATCCAACGTCTTGAGGAAACCCAAGCCCTCAAAGCTACACCCCAGGCTCTAATGCTCACAGGTCTTAGTGCTCAGGACTGTGATTTTTTTTTTTTTTTACTGAGTCAGTGGGCATTCTGTGAAAAGTATAGAGCCCGGGGGAATCCAGTAAAGAGAAACGAGGCTGGTAGCTAAGCCTTCTCTCAGCCCCCATTAATCCTTTACGCAGAAGGCGGAGACCACCACTGAACGGCAGAGCTGGCCAGTTAACTGGCTAAATACTAGAGCATACCCAGTGGGCACACCCACAACACGATCCCTACACCCAAGGCTCAGAGGACACCGTGGAAAGACTGTGAGAGGCAGAGGATCGGGATGCCTTCCGCACGACAGTGTCACATACAGGGGGAGGACTGCGCCCATGAAAACTGATGACACAGCTGCCCAAAACAGGACACAACCAGTCGACACGCCAGCATGGGTGGAGGGAAGAGGTACCGGCAATTAATTGCTGACTGCTGAGAGGGGGAGACTCAGATCTCCTCAGGGATGAGTTCCCCACTTAGTTACCCAATACCAGGTGGTGGTCATCCCTAACATATACTCGAATGGGCAACACTCAGCAGGTGTTCACGTTTTTGTACTCGTATGTAACACTTATGAAAAGTTAACAAGCCGCCGATTTGCGAGGGCATAGGGAACATACACAGAAGAGGGAGGGAAGCAACAATTCTCAAAACCAGATTCTATTCATGTCAAGTGTTTGCTCAGAAATATTCCGCAGGTGGCAGCTGAGCGCTGTATAGAGAGGAGATCCCGGGGAGGACTAGATTTAATTCAAAACTGTGGCAACCAAGAAAGCCAAAAGTTGAGCTTCTGGTGCTCTCTAAAAGCGATCTCCCGGGAAGCTGATCAGCTAAGGTCCCCCGACTTCGTTCTCTTTTGGCGTCTGTACTGACTGTCCATGCCATGGGTTTTCTAGCTCCTGTGTGACTCGCCACGCTATCGGGTTCCCAGCCAAAGAAAGACTCGGACGGACTGAGCATTTTAAAAAAGGTTTTGACAGAAACCTCAGTCACTCTCATTCTTGGCCCAAATCCCTGGTTCTAAGCACGCATCCGGATCTTATTGTTTGGAACTCAGGGGAGGCCAGTGACCAGCTGGGCCCCGTCCGCTGTACAACGGCCCCCTCACATCTGTAACTGAGCAGGGGTGAGGGGGGTTGGTTTACGCTCACGGCAGAAGTCCAGGGGCTAGTACTCATCTGGCCAAGGCTTTATTCAAAACTGCTACCACCCAGCCCACTGCGCTTGAACTTCGAATGCGTTATGACTTCTGCTCCCTGCACCAATGTCAGTGGTTTTCCAAGGCCAAATGGCTATCTATCGGACAGAGATCCTCTCCTGCCGTCTCTACTTCCCTCATCAGCTTTACCTTTTGGCTCCAGGTTTGTGGGTCACTTCTGTCAACACAGTCCATGAGGCAAGTTATCCGTGGCCGTAGCTCCAAAAGCAGCCCAGCTCCTGAAGGCTTCCTCCTGGGTACCATCCTACTTACGTCATCAGTCAGGGGCTCCACCGATGCTGTGTCCTCATCAGCCATGCATACGAAGTAAACGGCACTGGGCATCATTAATGGTTGTTTTCTCATCTTGTTCTTCGCCTCTTGTGACAACTTTCTTTGAGTCTGACGTGCTTACAAGATGCTGTTTATATTTTCCTTTGCTTCTGTTGATTGCAGCTCGGCTTGATCACAGTGTTATATGGCCCTTCTACAGTAAGCTGGTCACTCTTGCCCCACCATGGGGACAGGAGGGGCACCGCCGACCATCACAAGGCCTTTTAAGGGCTGACTGGGAATCTGTAGACTTGGGGTGCTTCCTAAGTAACAGAGGCAATGTAGCGTCATCCTTACGGCGGTCAGTGAGATACTCAGCTGTCTGACAGGGAAAAAGGCTAAAGGAACGTTACTTTCCACGCAGCAAATCATACTGTTGCTTCTGAAATGTCCAAGGAAGGCCGGAAGATCCATCTCAGGGCCTGAGAGACTGGGTCCTGTAGCCTTCACTGTAAGAGACACCTGAGGCCGGCTGAAAGTGCTGCAATGAAAGCGCAAATGAAGGTGTTTGGGACAATCATGTCACTGTTCTCCGGAAGGTGTCAGGGTGAACCAAAAAGCGATTCTGGAGTTTTCTGCTTAAGCTCCGATGTGTAGAGCGTCAGACGCCCGGTCTAAAACAGTTTTACTAAACAGCGCTCTCTACATTATGCCTCATGAAGGACACATTTTTTTTTTTTTTTTTTTTTTTTTTTTGGTTTGGTTTGGTTTTTCGAGACAGGGTTTCTCTGTGTAGCTTTGGCTGTCCTAGACTCACTTTGTAGACCAGGCTGGCCTCGAACTCACAGCGATCCGCCTGCCTCTGCCTCCCGAGTGCTGGGATTAAAGGCGTGCGCCACCACGCCTGGGCTTAAGGACACATTTTTAAAGCACGTGTAAAACCAGTGGGCGTTAGGGCTACCAGAAGTCTTTGTCAGTGTTGTTTTAGTAATTCCCCCAACAAAGTCTCCACAAAACTAGGGTGACAGTCAGACCCTGTAATGAGGGGAAGATGAGTCCCACTGGGGTACAGGCCACTCGGCGAGATGTGCCCCTTGAATCAGGGGACAGATGGTGGCCGCAGTAGTCTTTCGCTGGAATACATTTCCATAGAGGATGATGTTGCATTCAACTCGGTGACCAGACTGACACTGGCTGCAACTCAGTCATGGTGTCTAAATCACATTGAGACTCTTTTGTTTATGGCTTGCCTCGTCTACCTGCCACTCTCCGTGCGGCCATTACAATGTGCTAATAGCTCTGCTCTTTATTTTTGCCAACATGAGCTCTGCACCTCTTCCACAAGTATCATGCCCCAAAACTTGTTATATAAACCAATTATAATTAAACATAATTACGATTAGGCCTGAGTTTAGTGAAAAGATACCTTGCTTTTCAGAAGCCATTCTAAACACCCCTGATGCTGTTGTAACGGCCCAAAACCAGGCCACTGTCAAGAGAACAAAGCGACAGCCTACAGACTGGGAAAAGATCTTCACCAACCCTTCATCTGACAAAGGTCTAATATCCAAAATATATAAAGAACTCAAGAAATTAAACACTACCAAACCAAATAACCCAATAGAGAAGTGGGGCTCAGAACTAAACAGAGAATTCTCAACAGAGGAATATCAAATGGCGGAGAAACACTTAAAGAAATGCTCGACCTCCTTAGTCATCAGAGAAATGCAAATCAAAACGACACTAAGATTCCATCTTACACCCATCAGAATGGCTAAGATCAATAACTCAACTGACACCACTTACTGGCGAGGATGTGGAGAGAGAGGAACACTCCTTCATTGCTGGTGGGAATGCAAACTAGTACAACCACTTTGGAAAGCTATCTGGTGCTATCTCAAAAAAATGGGAATAGGGCTTCCTCAAGACCCAGCTATTCCACTCCTTGGAATATACTCAGAAGATGCACTACCACACAACAGGGACATATGCTCAACCATGTTCATAGCTGCCTTATTCATAATAGCCTGAACATGGAAACAGCCTATGTGTCCCTCAGTAGAAGAATGGATAAAGAAACTGTGGTATATTTACACTATGGAATACTACTCAGCTATTAAAAACAAAGAATTTCCGAAATTTGTGAACAAGTGGGGCATTTTCTTAATTAGTGATTGATGGGGAGGCCCCGCCCATTGTGGGTGGAGCCATCCCTGGGCAGGTGGTACTGGGTTCTATAGGAAAGCAGGCTGAGGAAGCCATGGGGAGCAAGCCAGTAAGCAGCGCCCTCCACGGCCTCTGCGTCAGCTCCTGCCTCCAGGTTCCTGCCCTGTGTGAGTTCCCGCCCTGACTTCCTCCCGTGACGGGCTGTGATGTGGAAGTATAAGACAAATAAACCCAGCTTGTGCATGGTCATGGAGCTTCACCCCAGCAATAGAGCCCTGACGAGGACGCCCCTCAAGTAGAAACTGGCTGAAAATTAAATCAATGCTTTACTATCACGTAATAAATGAAGAAACAATGGCGCTTCCAATGAATCTAATGTTTTGTGTGTGGCAGGAGACTCTTATGTTTTCTTTATAGAGAATGGCACATTTTCTTCTAAGTTATCTTTCTCTATGTTTCTAGATTTCATGCTGTGGTAAATAAGACTTCCTCTATCAAATGTTTCCGTATTTTTACTGCTAGGATGTAGAACTACACTTTGTGTGCCAGCATTTGTCTGTGTCTGTTTCTGTCTTTTATCTTGCCGAACTCTTGCATTTCTTTCACTTAATTTCCTTGGAATTTGCTGTCAGTCCTATCATCTGGAAAACTGTGATGTGCGCCTGCTGGTTTGCAGTTTCCGTTTCCTTGTCTTGTGTGTATGTTATCAAGGAGATGGCTCTGCTGCCCTCTGCCTCTGATTGCAACAGGCAGAATTTTGTGTCACCACGGTTCTCACTGGAGAAGGCTTTTGCTTTTTGGGGTGAAGAAGCTACATGGGCTTGAGCAAGTGCTGCTTCCCCTTGATAAGACTGCCATGTGGGTTTTCTTTAATTTGCCCATGTTAATAAAATACAGTAATTCACTGTCTCTAAATTTCTCCATGAGCTTGATTTACATTTCATTGAAATTTTTATGTTTATGGGCAAATTCGATCTATACGTCAGTTTGTCTGACTTCGTGTTAAACTAAGTTGGGCTTGCCTCAAAAGACACTGACATTTGGCCTTATGCACACTGACAGTTCACAGTGGGGGGTCACTGCCTGAGTATTTGGTTCTCACCTGTGAACTCCCTCCTACAGTTGTGGCTCATTAAACTTTTTTCTTTTAAAATCTACTTTTGTTAGTTTTCCAAGAAAACATGCCATTGTTATTTTATTCATCAGCTCAACTTTTATCTTTTCTGGCCTTTTTTGATTCCTAGTAAATACCTGGGGCCTTGTTTCCTGTGTGTATCCACCTGCCAACACTGCAGATTTAGATTTATTAGAAGCGTCGTTGTTTCTTTATCATGATAGTTTAGCATTGATTTCATTTTTAGCCCACCAGGCTCCTAGGCAAGACCGTGACTTCACCCAAATCACATCGTCCCTTCCAGTGTGTCCTTGGGGTGCGGCACAGCCATCTGCCAAAGGCAGAACAAGGAGAAATGAGTTTTAAAGTTCTTTAAATTTGCCTTTAAGTATCTCATTTGCTTTATCATTGAGTAAATGTTTTACTAGTTGTAAACTATATACCAGAGATCTTTGAAGAGAATGTAGGTGAAAAAAGCATACAACGACCCCCAAATGTATAATAAGGATTTTTAAAAATTGTTTATTATTTATACAGTATTCTGCCTGCATGCCAGAAGAGGGCACCAGATCTCATTACAAATGGTTGTGAGCCACCATGTGGTTGCTGGGAATTGAACTCAGGACCTTTGGAAGAATAGTCAGTGGTCTTAACCGCTAAGCCATCTCTCCAGTCCCCATAAGGGCTTCTTAAAACACTGGCTTACTAGGGTCTGGAGAGACAGCATGTCTGTTAGGAGCACTGGTTCTTCCCCAGGACCTGACCAGTTCCCAGAACATGTAAGTACTTGTAACTCCGGCTCCAGGGACTCCCACACCCTCCTCTGGTCTCTAAGGGTACCCACTCTCAAGTGCACAGAAACAAAAATAAAACTTAAAAAAAAAACTGGGTTAATAAACAAAAACTTCACATAAGCACTAAAAACAAGACAGTGAATAAATATTGAGACAAAATCTAAAGAAGAGAAACCAAGCAAGCCACCCGTAGAGAAACCTTTGCTTTTTCTCCGGTTAAGGCCGAGGTGGAAGCGAGCTCTGAAACTAAGTTGCATCCGGATGGTCGCAAGGCACCAATCAAAACCACAGCGTGCGTAAGTGAGCTGGGTCCTAGAACACAGATCTTCCTGCCTACAGCGTGCATGAGTGAGCCGGGTCCTACGACAGAGATCTTCCTGTAAGTGAGCCGGGTCCTAGAACACAGATCTTCCTGCCTACAGCGTGGGTGAGTGAGCCAGATCCTACGACACAGATCTTACTGCCTGCTCTGAGCCATCTGCTTGGGCCAAGTAAACTCAAAACATAACATGAGTTAAAGCATTACAAAGCAGCAGCACCCCGAACACTTAGCAGAAGTGAATACAAATCTCAGGCTAAGATGCTCTTTGGGGGCTCAGTGCCCGCGCCGCTCTTGCAGAAGCTTCATGTATTAGTTCCCAGTGCTGACGTGGTGGGTCACAACCACTCCTAACTCCAGCCACAGGAGATGTGCCACCCAGGCACACACATGTGGACACACACACACACACATGTGGACACACCCACACACACCTGTGGGGGAAACATTCAAACATACAAATAAATCTTTCTCTAAATGATGTTATCTTGAGTTGAAAGATGGTTAAATAGTTTTCAAACATGGTGCTCGGCATCTAGGCAAGCATCCGGCACAGACAAGACCACAGCACAGAGCACGCAGCCTGGACAAGAGGCTGAAAAGGGCAACTAACAAAAGAGCCTGATTCACAATTATTTTAGACTCAAGACTTATCTAACCCAAAGGTTTTTGGGGGTTTATTTTGGGGGGGAGCGGGCGAGGGGGACACCTAAGACAGTAAAGTGTATCTGAAGAGAGAACCCACAGAAGCTCTAGACCTGAGTAACATTACAAAGTTAAGACGGCGGCGGCGGCGGCGGCGGCGGCGGCGGCGGGCGGGTCAACAGTAGCCGTGGAAAGGAGGAACATGGGAGGTCGGGAGATAAAAATGACAAAAATGCAGCTAACTGGGTAAAGGGAGCTGGGCCCGCATGTAAGAAAACAGACTTCTGTAGGCTGTCCTTGGTGTTCCCGGTGTGCCACATACATAGAATAACAAGAAGTTATGAACACCCCACGGGACACAGTGAGGACTTAGCATGTGCGTAACTGAAACCTCAAAAGAACAAGAAAGAACAACAACAAGAAGTTTAACGACAGGAAACTTCCAGACTTTAAGAAAAATCTCAAACTTTAAAAAAAAAAAAAAAAAATCCCCACATAAATATATTATAGGAAAGTGAAACAATTAACAGTATCTTAGAGGTGGCCAGGAAATTTAGAGAAGCTTTTGCTTTGTTTTGCTGTTTTTATTTTTGGGTGTTTTGAGACAGGGCTTCTCTATGTAGGCCAGGATGGCCTCACAGAGATCCCCTTCCCTCTGCCTCTCCAGCACTGGGATCAAACACATGGGCCACCATGCCTGGACTTACAGCTTATTTCAAAATGAGCAACAGCTGTCTTGGAAAGAGCATGTGGGAAATGGTGATGTAGCAAGTTCAGCGTAGAGTGCTTTGCGCTGACAGCCAATGTACAATCCCATACCCAGGAAACAGATTACTCTGAGTTCTACATCAGCCTGGTCTACACAGAGACAGACAAAACAAAACAAAGCCCCGAGCCAAACCACAACAAACAAGAACTAAGTGGAGTGAGAGACGGCTCAGCAGGTATGAGCGCGTGCTGCTCTTCAAGGGACCAGAATTTGGGTTCAAGCACCCTTAAGGTCAAGGCAACTTAAAAACCACCTCTAACCCAGCTCCAGGGGACCAGGGGACTCTGGCTTCCCTAGACACCTGCATTCACATGCACACCTCCCGACCAACCACCACCACCACCAACAACAACAACAAATCTTTAAAAAAGAACTGTAAATAAAAGCATCATCAAAGGTCAAAGACAACTGACACAAAGATTAACAAGATAAGACACAATGGCCCTATGGCCATGGCAACGTTCTACCCCTGTACTTTAGCATTTTAAAAAATATTTTTAAAATATGTATTTTTCCTGCACACACGTGTGTGCACCGTGTGTGCTGTGGAGGCCGGAGAGGCTGTGCTGGAGTTACGGATGGTTATGAGCCGCCATGTGGGTGTAGGAAGCTGATCTTGGCTCCTAGCCCGATCTCCACCATACACACGTCCTCAGCATTTAAATTATTTTGTTGAACACCAATGTTTCCAGACTCCATTATCACAGTGAAACAACTGGGGTACACTTTAACATTGTGGGTACTTTGTACTATTTAAGACATCTGGGGTGTTACACTAACATTAACCTTTAAACACAACTTAAAACCAGTAGCGAACCCTGAGCTGTGATTACAGAGTAGATACTTTACTTAGTCATATATGACACATTGAAATCCTTCAAGAATTCAGGGTTAAACACATTGAGTTTATTATATTTATAAGAAGCATTTATGTACTTGTGATGCTTTTAAACTGGGGAGCTAGAGTTCTTGAAAAAGGGACCGAATGCCTTAGTAAGTGTGGCTTAACATATCTGTAAAATGCTTCATTGTAAATGAGAGTAAATTACATTGCAAAGCTCCTCTAAGTATTTGCTAAAGCTTGTTGAACTCATCAACAGGAAAACAAAACAAAACCTTCCAAAGTGTGACCTTAAAAGCTTAAGAAATAGCTTTTAAACATATAAACCACCTATAAAGGCAAAAATACAGGAGGTGGGGCACGTGTTTTTGAGACAAGGTCTTCCTGGGTTGTTGGGGCCTGCGTGAACTCCTTCCTGGTTCTCTCTCCCAATCAAACAGGAAGCTTCATCCCAACATTGGCCAAAGCAGGGGATAAGAGCTGGGGGAGGAGCTGCCCCCTCACAGACTGCCAAGCTAAACACAGCAATCAGAGGGGGAAACACCCCCACACACAAAGCATTCAGGCGGAGACAGACCTGGCAGATGCCATCTCGTCTATTGTAGGCTCAAAAGTCAAGATTTAGGAAAGACAGAAGTCTCCAAGGCAACGAAAAGCAGGAGGCTCTCATTTCCTGGGACTGGACACAAGGTGACAGGAGGCTGTACTGGGGCTGCCTGGTGGAGCTGGGTGGTTCTGGTCAGGGTGAACACTGTTCACATGGATGAAAGCACCGGAGCATAAAAAGGTATTCCGGGAAAAGTCAAGGGACAGAACATCCATTGAAACAACAGCAGGAGCAAGAGGCGTCTAGATTGCCAAACAGACTTGGCCAGAGCAGTCTGTCCGTCACTGACTGCGTCGTCAACCTACAAGGCAAAAACATCATTTAGCACCACACCTCTTACTAGCGGTCCTAAGAGCCAGCAAACCTTGGAACGATCTATTTCAAGCCATGCAGGAAATAGTGACCAACAAAAATTGCCACATCCGGCAAAGCTAGCTCTTAGAATGGACAGAGAGACAAAGTCACTGCAAGACAGGTACAAACGAAGGAGGCTGGCAAACAGCAAGCCAGGACTGCAGGCGCCCTTTGCTGCGGGACCGTATAAACACACAGAAGATGGCTGCAATCACATCAAAGGCTAAGTTCCTTGGAGGAGAGCTACAAGAACCCTACCATCCCCAGCACAGCAGACCGGCACACTCCGCGCACTAACAGGCGGGAAAGGAACGGCAATAACGGATGCACTCAGAGAAAAAATTAGCAAGAGACACAGATGAGCTGACCAGATTAAAAAGCGAGTCAGTGACCAGTGAGCAGGGATGAACTGCATTAGGATCCTGGAGCCCACATGACAGAGGCCTGACCTACAGAAGTTCTCCTCTTACCATGTATGCTATAGTACACACTGCCTCCACCCCATAATGTTAATTAGAAAAATGTCTTTAAAAAGTGAAACCTAACGAATGAATCTGCTCTCTCCAAGAAAACACAACCGACAGATACCCATCCTGAGAATAAAAGTCAATGAAGGGAACAGAAGCTAAAAATAAGCTGATACAGCTATTCGTGTTTAATAAAGACGACTTTAAAAAATGTCAGGAGAACAAAGAGAACCCACACACCATACGCACCGAAAGCTTACACTTTGATAAGACAAACGTTAGTGGCTTGAAGGGTCTGACAGGTCCTCAGACAGTAATAGCTGGGTGTGGTGGTTTGAGGGAGAATGGGCCCCACAGGCTCATGTTTGAGTATTTAGTCACCAGGGAGTGGAACTGTTTGGGAAGGATGAGGAGGTGTGTCACTGGGGTTTAAAAAGACATGCCCTGTGTCTCTCTACACTGCTAGATTGTCTGACCAATAGAAACTATTGTGCAGACCCGGAAGACTTCACCCAAGGAGGTACCCCCTCAGTATCCAGACTGCATGAAATCTTGACTGGGCAACACTGTGATGCCAAAAGCCCTGAAGAGTGACTTCCAAAGTCCATCAATAAGAAAATAAGACAAGGCGGGTGTGGTGGCGCACGCCTGTAATCCCAGCACTTGGGAGGCAGAGGCAGGAGGATCGAGGTCAACCTGGACTACAACCTGGTCTATAACCTGGTCTTCAAAGTGAGTCCAGGACAGCCAGAGCTTCACGGAGAAACCCTGTCTCGAAAAACCAAAAAGAAAAAAAGAAAATAAGACAGTGGATGACTTTAGTGCCCTATGTTCACCATTAGACAGATCATCTAAACTAAAAACCAACAAAGGAGCTTCAGGGCTAAACTACACAAGAGACCAAAGCCTCCCTTCAAGAGATATGGAGTACATTTTTCTTAGCAGCCTTAGGACCACATTCTAAGTCACAAAACAGCAACCAAAATTATTCCTATTTTCTTAGCAGATCATGATAGTATAAAGCAGAAACAAGTAGGAAGTAAAACCACACAAATGCTTGGGAAACTCAATATACTCCTTTAGATGGCTCAGCGGAGGGCACTTGCAACAAGGCAGGCAACCCGAGTCTGACCTCTGAGCCAAATGGTGCAAGGAGAGAAGCAAATCTAGGAAGCACCCTCTAATGCCATGTGTACTGTGCACTCTGGACGGGAGGGAGGGAGGGAGGGAGGGAGGGAGGGAGGGAACAAAAGGAAAAGAAAGTCTACATATCCTCATTTGCAAATGGCACAGCTCTATACTATGCTGGAAGGTCCTCTGTTTAACTCTGAAACAGGTGTTTACACGCATTCTACCCACAGCCCTACATTTTGATAGCTGCCATGGTAAGAAAAAAAAAAATCGTAACTAAATCTAAGAGGCCTTAAGTTCCCAAGACTTCTCATTAGGAAATCTGTCATTTTTCTTCCCTAAACTTCCAAATTCTACTTGCTTTGATAGCATATGGTTCTATTTCAAAAACTATATTGAGTTAGGCACAGTGCTACACACTTGTGCGTAGTCTCAGGCAGGCCAGAGGCTAAGATGGAGGATTTTGAGTCCAAGGCCAGTCCAGGGAAATCATTTGAGACCCTCTCCATCAAACGAACAAAGAGAATATATTACACATACTTATATACATACTTACACACACACACACACACACACACGGAAAGTCAATGGAAGATCCGCAGGAGGAGGTAATCAGTATTAACACGGACTTGGTAGATTCTCAGTCAAAAGTGACAAAATGTGATGCTTTAGCTACACACCATCGCTTCAGACAGGTGCCAAGTGTCTTCTCAGGGAGTTCAAAAGTCCTTTTCCATTATCTCATACTTTCCGGTCCAGGAGTCCCTTGGCTGGGATAAAACAATCCAACCTCTTGACTTCACACATTAAATAGTCCCAAATTAAAAGGTTCAATAACCATAACAGAGAAAAGTGTTGGTTTTTTTTTTTTGATACAATAATATTGACCAATGTAGTGTATCTAGAAAACAACAGTACCTTGGTAAGTAAATAGAAACCATGCAAATAAGTGAAACAACCTCATGGACTATTTCCCATGATAAAAAGTAAGAAATGCTTCACGTTAGAGGCACTGCAATTCTCCAAGTCTTTTTATTTAGCGATTTCTGGTAAGGAGATATACCATAGGAAAGTAATTTCACTGCCAGTGAGGTATGTGTATACTCTACCAAAATACTCCATCGTATAACTGTTTGTAACTTTATTTACAAATGAAGATAAGTATCAATGCATATCCTTGGTTCAGCTATATTAGCAACTACATGAAATGCTGTGGGATGGTGCTTGCATAAACACTGTTGGTTGTTAAGGACGCTGACCCTGGACTAAAGGACTAAGTTGCTTTGGGAAAGTGTTTAAAAAGATCGTCACAATTACCATGACCAAGACACCGCACCGTATGTCCCATTCATCACAGCACATTTATTTCAGTAATTCCATTATGTCGGTTCTTAGCATGAGCATAGTGTTACACAATTTTCATACATATAACCACATCCAAACAAGTTCTAAAATTGTAAACATTCTCATCATATGTAGAAATATTTTGTGTATTAATAGTTCTGTTAACTGATCAAATTTGGAAGATAATATAAACGAGAAAGCCTATTCTAACTTGTGTAGTGAGCCTTGTATATTAATTACATTTCTACAATGTTAAATAGAGACAACCCTGTCCTGTAAGCATGGCAAACTGTACGTAAAACGTTACAAAGAAACAAATCTGTTAACAAAAGTATGTCTTGCAATAAAGAACATTAGATTTTTAAAAATCTATTATGATACAAAAATGGGAAGGGTAACTAGCGTCTTCGTTGACAAAGTAGGAGGTAGCACGGACGCACCGCTTCGTCGTCTGAGAGAAGCAACTGGAGTAACGGGTACTTCCTTAGCACAGATAATCTCCAGGGCTATGTACATATTTCTTTAGAAATACTTGTTTAAACAAATCTCCCTCCAACTTTTTAGTATAAAAAACAAAACAAAACAAAACCGTTCCATGTGATTTAAAAAAAAACAAAACAAAACACACATCTAGATGGAATAGTACTCTGCCCTATGTGGGTGAACAGTCTCAAACTATGAAGTACATGATCTTTAATGCCCTAAGTTGAGTAAATTTAGTTAGCCGTTCCTGGCATTATACAAAACACTACATACATACCAACAAAATATAGTATCTTATTTTTCTATGTAAGTGTGGGGAAAACCAGAGCCTTGATCATGATAACACCGCAGAACATGGCTTCTCAGCACGCCTGTAAGGACCCATGTGCAACACTTCACAAGTGGCTCTAAGATGTGAGACCTTAGGCTGAGTCAGCTCAACCAAGGACATAGTGCCCCCTAAGGACACATTCCCACCCTATATGAAATAGAGAGGCTGCTCACTGTCGTCTGAAGGGCTAGCCTGCTCTCCTGTCACGGCTCCTGTCTGAAGGGCTAGCCTGCTCTCCTGTCACG
>OU015756.1:2171189-2202064 GCA_907169655.1 Acomys percivali | reverse complement strand
TGGTGGTTATTACAGACCGAGGACGGCAGTGCCTTCTGGTGGTTATTTACAGACGCACCGCCCTCCAGCCACCTGACTCCTGCCTCTCCTTCTAACCCTAACCCTCTGCCATGCTGTTTACTTCCACCATACTAGCCGCCTATGCCTTGTTCCCCACTTCACAGTCCTATCGTCATTACTCTGAATGACTTATGTCTTAAAATTATTCTTAATGCCTTATGACTCTTAAAACTTCTCCTCCTAACCAAATCTTTTGTTTAAAAAAATAATTTCCAAAGCACCACTTAAGTCCTTTTAAGAAGGACTGAAATGGGTTTTGAGGCCAGCACGGAGGTGCACGCCTTTAATCCTAGCACTCAGGAGCAGAAGCAGGCTGGCCTTGAAGTTACAGGCTGCCTGATCTACAGAGTGTGCTCCAGGAGAGAACCACATAGCAAAGACCCTGTCGAAAAAAACACACCTCACCACACCCACACCTCACCTCAGCCACACCACACCTCACCTACACCCACACCACACCTCCCCCACACCCACCTCACACCTCCCCCACACCTCCCCCACACCTCACTACACCTCACCCATACCACACCTCCCCACACCACACACCTCCCCACACCACACCCACACCACACCTCACCCACACCCACTCACCCACATCCACACCTCACCCACTCCTCACCCACACCTCACCATACTTCACCCACACCTCACCCACACCCCACCCACACCTCACTCCTCATCCACACCTCACCCACACCCACCCCACTCACACCCACACCTCACCCACACCCCACCCATACCCACACCTCACTTACACCTCACCCAC
This sequence comes from Acomys percivali, assembly GCA_907169655.1. Lineage (NCBI taxonomy): Eukaryota > Metazoa > Chordata > Mammalia > Rodentia > Muridae > Acomys > Acomys percivali. Next base: position 2,201,238 of record OU015756.1, on the reverse strand, counting down.
ACCTCACTCACACCTCACCCACACCTCATCCACACCTCACTCACACCTCACCCACACCTCATCCACACCTCACCCACACCCACACCTCACCCACACCCACTCCTCACACCTCACCCACACCCACACCAAGGAATCTTGCTTCATTATAAATCCAGTTCCAATTTTTAATTAGCTTCCTACATCTTCTACTTAATTTATCTCACCTGTCTAACTTAATTCCTTACCTCCTGCTTCCTAGTTTTCTTTTTTATAAGCATTTAATTTTCCCACATTAATCCCTCCTTTTTCAAGTATTGTTCCTTTCCTCTCCAGACACCAACTTTCCATTCGAACCAAGTATCTTTGAGGCTCAAATAAACCAACTTATGCTGGGATTGGTACGTTTCTAGCATTAAACCAACCAACCAACCAACCAAGCACTGGGTTCAAACTCCAGCACTTAGCGAGCCACTGACAAGAGCAGCGGCTGCACACAAGCGCTATCTGAGAGCACCTCGCTGCTCTGAGCTCGCGGGGCGCTCTTCCTCCTCTCTGTGCTCCACAGGGTTTCACACAGCTCTTCCGAGGCGTCTGCCTTAACGTCACAGTGGTGTTCACATGTGTTTCTACCGTACGTGAAAGCCGCTCTGCCTCTGCAGTACTCAGCACCGTGCCTGGACCACAGCAGGAGCTGGAGGGACGCCTGCTGAATGAGGGAGGGGTCTGCCAACTGTCTGTGACTGTAGTGGGCAAAACACCTGCACCTTTTCCTGGCATAATAAAACAATTACTGGTCCCCTGTACAGGTTATTCTAAAGGGTATAAAGTTACACTTACCTGTCTGCTTCTTCACAAGGCAAAAATGACATCAAAACAGTTAAGGGAGGAAAACCAAGTTTGGCATTAAAGAACTGATCTTAGAAAAATATATTCAACATTATCTGGCCACGTTTGAATGACACATCGCCGTGACATAAACATACATGTATGTTCTTATTCCATATATTGAGTAGTACTGAGACAAGTTACAGCTAAGAAAACATGGACACTGTCTCAGGAATAGCTTTTAAAAACAAGTTGGGGGTGTGGAGAGATGGCTCAGGGGTTAAGAGCACTGTCTGTTCTTCCAAGGTCCTGAGTTCAATTCCCAGCAACCACATGGTGGCTCACAACCGTCTATAATGAGATCTGGTGCCCTCTTCTCGCATGCAGGCACACATGGGGGCAGAACACTGCATAAATAATAAATAAATAAATAAGGTCTAAAACAAACAAACAAGAACCCCCAAAACTACCAAGTTGGAACACACCACGTGCTCCTCCTTTGTGTGTGGGAGGCAAGAACAAACAAGTCCCCTTCATTCCTAGCTCTGCTCAAAAGGTGGCCCAGGCTACAAGAGCCACTGACCTGATGTGACCTTAGTCGTGTGGCACTACGCTGGGCACTCATCTCCAACAGCTCCGGTTTTGGGGGTGGGTCACCGCTGCTGATGCCCCCCTGGCCTGTCTGACAGCAGAGACAGCTTCCTCACTCCAAAGCCAGCCCAGCACGGGGAGTGAGCAAGGGACCCGACTTTGAGTTAGAGTTGCTTTAAGTAGCTTTAGGATCAGCATTTTCTGCTTGTACGCTATAGGCCTGAATCACAAGCCTTCAGCACTACAGGAACAGAAGACACTGTGACCACAAGCTTGGAGCACGCCCCACAGCTCCTCTACAGTGCAAAGGTGACTTTTCTGAGCTGTATGAGCCACTCAGCACCTAGCTGAGTTCGTTAGCAGGAGTTAAAGCTGAAAACAGAAGAAAAAATGCCCACTATTCAGATCCAGCCTACAATTACACTTTTAAAGTGGACGGTTTGAAAAGCAGGCGTGATGTGTGCGCGGTCTCACTAGAGGGCCAACCTTTACAGCTGCCCTCTTCCTTTCCCTACAGTGGGCGGGTGCATCACATAACGAGTGTGTTCTACTTCTACAGCGCTGTGGGAAAATGTGCTCTGCAGAGAGACAAATAAGATCCTTTACCAACGTACTTTCAGGGTAAAAATTATTTTCCATTAATTTTAAATAAGTAACTAGTTTCCACTTTATGTTAGTACCTAGCTCAAAAAATAGTTGGTTAAAAAAAAAATAGTAGGTAAAAATAATTCGGCTGCTGCCACATAAGTGCGGGTTTCTAAGATACTACTATGGATGGCTCTAGTCCGTACAAGTCCCTAAGCAGAAAGGAACTTTGGGCAGTATAATCAAAAAGTGGGTAGAAGGTCTTGAATGGTGAGTAAACCAATTTAATGAGTCATAATAAGCATTACTTTTTAATGAGAAAGAATAAAACGAAGTCTAGAGTGAATTAGATGAACGAGTGACTAAGAACAGTATGGGGTATAAATGGGAGTTTACAAGTGGGACTCAAGATTTTTGTTTGTTTCTTTCTTTCTTTTGTTTTTTCGAGACAGGGTCTCTCTGTGTAGCCTTGGCTGTCCTGCACTCACTTTGTAGACCAGGCTGGCCTCGAACTCACAGCGATCCGCCTGCCTCCCGAGCCACTGCCGGGCCAGGGTGGGACTCAAGATGTTAGAAGGAAGAGCCACCACATTACAACTACTTGAATCGTCACCAAATTGGTATTTTAGGAAGTAGAGGAGACCTTTCAGTCTAAGGCTAGCAGAAAAGACGTGAGCTAGAAGGAATCTTTCTATCTCTGAAATACCACTGGACTGCACAGAAGACACCGGGAGCTGATGGCTTCTACAAAGGCTTAGAAGCTCATCCTGCCACCGGTACCACCAGGTATGTCAGTCTTGAGAACGTTTACACAAACATGCCAGCGCCGCACAGAAGCTTCCTTCCTGCCTTTCCTCTTTCCATTGTTCCAATTTTGTGATGTACTTGTATGAAATATGGTGTCTGTCTCTATGTTCGCATCCATGTACGTGTGCATGCATGTATACATCTATCTGTCCATCCACCCGTCTACCTATCTATCTCAAGGTTAGGCTTGTTACTCACATGGCCCGACGACCCCTGCAGGCCCCTGTGATACAGACCCTGGGGAGGGACAGGCGTGTGGACCTTATAGATACTGACAGGATTTTCTATCTGGGAAACAAAACAAAACAACAGCAAAAGCTGAATAAAAAACTTCTTAGTTGGCATGAGAAAGCAAGAAAGCTCACTTTAAATGGGGACACACTGTCCCACTGTCTAAGGGAGGAAAGCAGGTGTTGATTGTGGAGACGTCACCCTGGCCTTCCCTCGTGTTTGTGGTTTTCCTATCTTTATGCCTAGCGCTGACACATACTTGATTTCCTAGCACTTCTGATATGTTGGTTAGTTTTAACTTGCAATATTCCTGTTTTCCTTGACGGCCTGGACTTCATCCAGTTCACTTTATATTCCTTTTCTTTCTAATAATGAAGTGTTTTGGTTTGGGCTTGTTTTTGATGCTTTAATGAAAGGTGGTATCAGTTATCAGTGCCTTAAACTACTATCGTGTTTTGAAAAGTTTTTCAAATGAGATGAAAGTATTTTTTAAACGGACCAACAGTCAAGTGGACAAACACTCCACCCACTAAACACCAGAATAATTTGCTAAGCACTTAGGGAAACGCTTTTACAAGGCCCTCCCCCAAAGTCTAAAGTAGGCCCAGTCAACGCTTGGGCTACTCCTGCTGTTTCTAATTAGACTCAAACCCAAGAAGATCTCTCATAGAGAGAGAGACCGGTGACTCAGGTCACAAGCTTCATCTCCAGCTTTGCAGTCAAGTGCAGGCAAATGAGCAAAGTTCTGAGTACGACGTCCATGCGTAACGGGAGGAGCCCGCGCACTGCCCCATGCGTGTGGGCGGCACAGCACAGTCTCCACAAGGATCTGCCGGCTCCATGGCTGCTGCTTTCACTGCCTCCAGCTTCAGAGTCCACACAGCAGCGCGGCCAATCAAAGCACAGGTGCATGAAAACTGAGCCCCACAGTCAGAGCTGCGCATCAGTAAACTAGTGTTCCCTCCCTCTGTACAAGCAGGGGTCCCCACCATTTGTATGCCAGGCCAAGAGACAGAGTGAAAACGCAGAAGACAGACACCAATATGAATACAAGTTCGTCTTCAGCACAAGGACACAGGAGATGTTAAGTTTTAGGACATGAAGAAGAAGAAAAGGCAAAAGCTACTCGAGAAAGCAGAAGGCGATGACCTCAAGAGGGCAAGAGACATAAAAATATTAGAAAGAAGATCTTAATGGGAAAAAAAGGTTTGTGAGGTTCTCTTTAGAAATGAATATATTTTAACATTTGAGAGAAATGCAATTTGCTAAGGCAAGCAGTTTAAAAGAGTACAAATCAAAGAGCAAGGCCTTGTGCAAGGTGTAAGAAGTGTATTCTATGAGCAAGCTGATAAATGCTCACAAAAATGCAGTATGAAGAAGAGATTATCTAAAGCTGGACTGGCCAACCAAAGACAGCACAGAATGTGCGTGTTAACATTTAAGTGGACAGCAAGGTCTATTAATCCTACACGTAGGTTGGGGGCACTAAGTTGTCACAAAGGGCCATTATTCCAGCTTGCCCCGCCCCTTGAAGATTCAATTCAAAGACCAATGAATTATTCTACATATTTTAAATTTCCTTTCCTAATAAAGCACCTTTTCCCAAAGTAGCAGTACTATAATCTGTGTCACGTTGGTTAACAAAGAGGCATCTTTACTAGTATCTGCTCATTTAAAAAAAAAAAAGCCTTCAAAGACCGAATACAGTATAATTTTTAAAAGAACAGAATACAAACTCAAAGGTTCACTGGGCTGCTTTCCCTCAAATCAAAGCAGTATGGGCCAGATGAAAACACTCATTTATGGAATCTGACAGTTTACAAGTTGCTGAAAACTATCATGGGTTCAATTGCTGCTTATCATGTAATCTACAGGCACCAGTCTGGTGAGGACGTTGTCAGACAGACTTGCCGCGACATCAGCTCAAACATACCTGCACCAGTCCAAAGTCCAGCACTCTTCTTTCGTGCACAAGCGCGGAAGTGGTTGGACAGGCTAACAGCACTTGTCAACGCCGTATTGCAGTGCACACATGTCCTAAGCTTCACAGGCATACCTAGCGTTCAAAAGAAAACTATGATCCAGCCCTCGCTTCACAGGGAGATTCTCTTAGCCTAACGTGTGTAGGAAAGATGGCTTTAAAGATGCCTGTTGCATCAGCTCAGGTTAACAGAAGGAGGCCTTGGCATGGCGGAGGGCCTGGCCTGGGCCTCCATGCTCCCCAGGGAACGCCTTTCACCACTTTCCTGCAGATCTCATGTTCCTCGGGCCATTAGACCTCCTAAAACATCCCATCCTGTGAGCTGAACAGCACAGTTCTGTTGGGAAGGGCCAAAGCTTACAACATTACCAATAAAGAGAATTAAAAAGTCTGCTTGACAAAGTGGTAATTGAAGTGTTTTACCCGCAAAACCATAAAAGGCTAGATTCTAAATTAGGCTTTGCAATGCAGGCTGGGAGAAGTGGGAAAGCACACCGCCAACAGCTGTTAGACAGCGTTTTATTCAGGGCACTTCATGTTCATTACTCTAAATGACAATCAATAATGAAAGTTAATCATTTCAGGTTCTTTGCTAAAAAGCTTTGGTTGAAGTAAATGATCAACACGCCGTCACAGGAGAGGAAACATGCTGACAAGTAGGAGAATCTTACAATTTTCCGACAACCTCAGTCTCCCAAAGCTTGTCAACAGGTGTCACCAACAGTATTATGACGGCCACAAGCAACACTACATCACGGCCAACACAGCCAACACAGCCAACACAGCCAACAGGCCCTCTCAATTTCATCCTTCAAAGAACAGAATATTAACCAGCTCCGAAAGGCCCTCTCCATGGAAGAAAGTACCTCACTATCCAGAACCCTCAATCAGACTATTAGCATTCCCCTAAATCGAAATTTGCAATATAAATTATTTGAGGTATTCAGTGCTTGCCAAGAAGCAAATCAGAATTACAGTAACCTGATTCTTTACTAATCCAATAGTCAATTTCTATTAGCTAAACACAGTCAACATTTGCTCACAATACATAAATCTTCAAAACTCTTAACTTTAAAATCAACCAACCAACCAACCCATCCACCCAAAACCGCCTTCCAGCGCCCGAGGCTCAGCCAGAGCTAAGAATACCAACACAGGGTTCTGTTCCTTGCCCACCACCTCATCCCCCAGCACACTCACAATGTCCCCTCAACGCACAGACACTCAGCGGACCAGTACTGAGGGAAGCACCTGCTCTGTTCAGGAGAACACAACCCAAAAGGTCAAGCAAACAGAACACGGGCATTCACTACAGTCTTCTAACCCTACACCATCCCATAATACAACAAGGCTTCAGGGACCCAGCAGCTCAGTTCTCAACACATCACTCTGCAGCACTGGCAGAAACACGCTAGAGGTCTTCCCTTTCAACAAACCAGCCTCTCATGGCCCTGCAACACTGCTGTAGTGGGCTTGGTGTAGGGGAGAGAGAGAGAGAGAGAGAGAGAGAGAGTGTGTGTGTGTGTGTGTGTGTGTGTGTGTGTGTGTGTGTGAACGTTTTGCTTTTGTTCTCAACTTACATTCAGACCAAGAAAGGAGGCAGAGACCCAGTACCGCTGGGCATCCACGGGGCAGCTGGAGCAGACCTCCATATGCTCTGCGGGGCAGCAGCACACGGGAAGTGCTCAGAGGCACCGCCCAGCTGCGTTCACAGACTCACAGGCAACCTCTTACCTGAGTGCATAGCCAAGTCCATTTTTTGTGGCTGATACATCAATGGACTGTCTTCATTTAATGGAAGAACACATTTCTGAACAAACCTCTTTCTTGCTGTCTGGTTATGGATCTTCTGAGGAGAAATAGCAGAGCTCCTTTCTTCTCCCATCCTTTTATTTTTAAGAAGTTCTATGAGTGTAAGAGACTGGCTCTTTTTCCCACTGGGCAGTTCAGGGTTTGTCTCATCACATTCACTTAAGAAGCTCAGCCCTTCTTCCTCTGATGCTGACACTGAGAGAGCCTCTGTCTTTAGACCATTATGGTATTCATCAAGAGGTAAAACATTCTGAGACAGGAAGTCGTCACCTGCTGAGAGTTTCTGAGCTACAAAAGGTCGGGGAACCGTGCGGCGACTGCTCAGGGCCTTTAGGATTCTCTCGCACTTGTCCTGGTTTTGCATCATCTCACTGAGCACACAGATGGGGGACTTGTGAGCGTCCCACTTGGTTTTCCCAAGTCTTTTCAGATGGCCTCTCACATGATTTGATAACCCAATCTTTGTGTCAAACCAACCACCACAGAGCTGACAAGTATGTTCGGAAGTAGTCTCAGACTTCTCTATAGCTAAAAAAAGATTTTTAAGAGTAGTATCAGACTCTTTACAAATCACCACAAATGATTAAACTCAGAAACAGAAAATTCTGTGATTCTAAGAAGGACCAAATTCAAACACCACTTCCAACTCCTCTGACCTGCGCACGGCAGGCCCCACCTGGCCCCCATGTGGACTTACCTTTTCTAACCCGTTTCACAGGCGTGCCTGTGCCAGCTCTTTTGAAATGCTGCATTTTGTCGCTTGTGGCTATTTGTTCTGGTGACACAACGTGCCGTGCTTCATAGCTTAGCCCTGCTCTGTGAAGATGTCCGCGGACGTGGTTGGACAGCCCGACACCTGTTTCAAAGGTTGCTGGGCAGTAAGGGCACGTCTTCTTCTCCAGAGACAGATCAGTCCAGTGGAAAACAGAACCGTGCTTTGACAACGGAGCGTCTGCGGTTTCCAAGTGCTGAGGGTCATGCAGCTCATGTAGAAAGCTGTTGGTGCCGCCATCTTCATAGTACTCAAAATAAAAGCCGTCGTTTTGATCATAATGAAGGGTAGCACTGTCTCCAGGATCTTGACTTTCCATCTTGCTTTTAAACAGGGGCAGTAAGTTGACACGTTCTTGACTAAGATCACTGTAGGTTTCGTCTTCCATGGCCTGTGTAGTGTAGTCACTGAGTTCAACGTTATCCCAGGAACTGTCATCTTCCGTTTCATAACTGTCTTTCTTATCAGCAGAATTAAGCTTCTGCAAAACAACAACAGTCATTTTATGCAGGAAGTCGGGATAGCTGTCCAAGTCTTCCCCACCAGAGCTTTCCTTCTTTGAGGCCTTAACCACTCTCTTTACAGCTACACGCTTGTGGTCTTTCACGGTGTCTGGCCTTTTGGTGTCTGGGTTATGAGGGTCTGAAATAAAATTATTATGAGAATTACTTAATGATGAAAATAGATGCGAGGAGCTTAATGAATTCGCCTCTCTTTTGAAGGGAAGTGGGTATGAGTCACCTGATTTTCTGATCATCCTGTAGTTTTCATACTTGTGTCTATATAAGTAATTGCTATTTGCCTTGGCATTAGATTTTTCTTTTGCTGCCTGATGGAAATACTTTGGCTTCTGGTCAGTGCTGCTTTTGACCATGGCGTTCTTATGAGCTGAGCCGTCTGGACTGCACGCATTTACACCGGACTGGGCAACACTTTTCCGAGCTTTTTGTATCCTATGTGGTCGCTTATGACATTTTGAAAAATTACTTGATTGTGAGCTTGATCCAAATGTTCGCTTGATATCTTGTTTTAAAGCAGAGTTCTTTGGAAATGTGGCTGGCTGTGGCTTAACTAATGGTTTAGTGCTGTCGCTATCTACAGGCTCCTCAAGGGTGTCGCTTTCCCTCTTGTCAAGTCCAAGAGGATTAGCAAAGGAGTCAGCACACGGTGGGGAATGCAAGTACTCCATGTGCTTCTTTAAAACACTTCTGGCTGAAGCAGTGAAGGGACACAGCTTACAGAGGTATGCAGCTGTTTTTTTGGATGATCCTATAACAGAGTCCTTTGTCAAAGCCTTTTTTTGTGTTTTTCTCTGAGATGCGTCTGAACTGACCGCAGGGCACTTGACTGCGGCTCCGTGGGCGATGCCTCGGTGGCATTCCAGTTCATTCTCTGTTACTGCCATGAAGTTACACTCTTCACAGCAGTAGTACCTTTTGTCTTTCTCGTGGGTTTTGGCGTGTTGCACAAACGTCTTAGGACAGTTGGTACCGAACACACACTGAGGGCACTGCAGCCGCGCGCTTCTCCCTTCATCCTGCAGCTCTTTCAGCTCACGGATTTCCTCCATCAGCTTCTGCCGCCTCTCCTGGTGGATGATCATGTGCTTCAGCAGCGAGTTGCGATCTCGAAACGTCCGTCCACACTCTCTGCAAGCGTAAGGCCTCGGGACGTCAAGGTGGCGGAAGTGACTACTGCCGTCCAGGTGGTACATCATGTGCCTGTGGAGATGCTTTTTCTCCCTGAAATTCACGTTGCACTTTGTACAGGGGTAGAATGCCGGCTCTTCAGGACTGAAGGCAGCAGGCGACTCGGGGTCACTCTCTTCACATTTCTTCTTTAAGGGATTTGAAACAAAAGTGCGAGTGTGAACAGGGGAGCTATCTTCTCCACATTTATCTGAGTTATAAACTAGACGCTGAAACGTGTCCGCAGACTCCAAGTCTTCATCGGCTGACTCAGGCTTTACTTTTGATAATGTGTATTTCTGTGACTCTATTGCTCGCACCTCCTCAGTTTGCCCTAGAAAGTCAACTTCTACCATTTTTGATTTATTGGGGACACGGTTACACTCACTAAAACAGTCCTCTGTATAACGAGTTATTTTGCTTACGTCCATTTTCCGCTTTCTCTTCTTTTCCAGACCTACTACCTTAGAATGAACTGGAGGTTTCTCCACTGCTTCGTCATTAGTCATAAGGAACTGAATGAATTCTTTCTGGGGATCCCAGTTAGTGTCATTTTCTGACCTACGTTCATCTGTACCTGAGGAAGCCCCTGTTACCGCACTGGCGCAATCATCTGTCACCAGCACGCCCTCCTCGCCCTCACCCACCTCCACTTGGCTTAGTAAAGTGCTCTCCGCCTTCACACTGTTCCCTACTGAGTTCTGAACGTCACAACCAACTAAAGCAGAGGGAGGTAGTTTTTTAATGGAATGGGTTGGGTTCTTAGTATGTGCTACATCTGATAACAAAAACAGGACTTGGTGTTGACTTGCTTTTTGTGGTGTAGACTCTAGCTCAAGACCAGCTGCTGCCTTCAAAGTTGAACAAGGTTGTGTTGCTGGCTGAGCGGCGGGCTGTCCGGTGGCTAAGGAAACACTACTCTCGTACATACTGCAAGTCTTTGTCAAGCAGGAGCGTGAGGCTGGTGCATTAACAACAGCTCCTGTGGGCAAGGCAAAGTCTTCACTAGAAACAGCAGGAGCACTGGCAGGGATAAACAGAGCAGACTGGCCTCCAGTTAAGGCTTTTTCTGATGTGTCCTCTGACAGTTCCTCAGACAGCGTCAATGAACTGTTTCTTTGAAATGATGTCTGACAACCCTTTGGTTTATGAACTCCACTGCTGTCGTCTGGGAGTTCTTCTTTAGCACCAGTGATGTCAGGGTTTATCTTCAAATCGTCCATATTGTTGGCAAGATCATCTAACACACTTAGTCTAGAAAACGGAAAACAAAAATTTAAATTTGCATAAAAGAAATGCTATTGGAATGTATGGAAAGCTGGAAGTCTATATTTTCATTGGCTTAATCTTCTACTCTTTATACTGAGATACTAACAATTTTCTAAAAATTACTAAACACTTTAAAAATACTTTCAAAGAAAAGATTGCTGTTTGTGCTTTCTAAAAATTCAGTATTTTACACACACAAACTACCTAGGGAAATGAGGTATAACTCACAGACAATATAAATGAATGCATTACACACTGAAAAGTTTAAAATATCATGCATGAATTTATAATAAAAAATTATCTGGCTTAAGTAGATTTACTAAGGACAGTTGCTCCATACAGTAGAAGAACTGGAATTATTAAATACTGTAAAGAAAAACTATTTTATCACCTGAAAGCTCATGCCTTGAGGAAGATTAACAAAAAACTACATAGTAAACAGCTTGGGTCAAATATATTATTTGCAATCAACATCACTGACTTACTTATGTATCAAACAGTGATTTTTTTTTTTTTACTTCTAGAATGTTTAAAACTGCTTTGCTCAAGATAGTGTTCTGTCAAAACTCTGCCAACTATAAGGCTGCTTTTACTCATGGTGTTCTAGTCACCCTTTATTCAAGTTATTCTTAATTATAAATTACTAGTGCTACAATTAATCAAGTTTTATGCTGAAATCTCATGCTCTGAGATCCTAAATTCTAGGCATTTCCTAAAAGCAATTATACCATTTATAATCTAACAGTAGTCTAGAGGCCTAAAGCTCTTACAATGAGATGTCATAAATAGCGTATTTCACACACAGTGTAGATTAACATGGCAAAGTGCTTTTGATTGTAGACTGAGCTGTTGTAAGAAGACAGCAGCATCTTAAAAGGAGGAGCCTCGTGGCTGTAGCAGACTGTCATACGCAGCTACCATCCCCCCCACCCACCCGTCCTCAGAGGACTCTCTTCCTCACAGTTCTTGAAGAAGTGGACACACAGCACAACTGACTGTCCTTAACTCTTGCAGAACCACGTGGCAAAGGTGCTGAATAAATGAGTGCTGAATAAGTAAAAAATGCAACTGCAAAATCACAACCACAAGAAAAAATATATGAAATCTGGACAGTCCATCCAAACACAAGTCCTGTCATGGTTCTGGACTCAAGTCAGCAACTACAACAAGCCGAGAGTCCTGTGTAGCCTCCACAGCGTAAGCACAGCACACTCACGCTCCGCACACCTACTGAGCACGTGCTGTGTGCCACGCACAGCTGTACTACTAGGGCACAGTAGTAAACAGGACAGACTTGGTTTCTGCTCTGCAGATAAAAATAAATTCTTCACATTGTCTCTGCAGTGTTTTACATCTGTATAGTGAACAATACTATTTTAGGACAGCAAGGCTCTAAAATTCAACTCAGAAATTAAGATATTTCACTTGGAGTGCAAATTTCATGCTTTGTAAAACATTAACTCTAGCACAAGAATAAAAGATTTGTAATAACTCTCATTTCATAACTTACAAAGTACATTTTCTTTCAACAAAATGCTTATAAATGTATCAAAGATTACAAACAAGTTATGATAAACAGATTTCTTTGGCATTATTTATACCAACAATCATTATTCCTTCCCTCACACATTTTAGAATTCTGCTTTGAAACTGGCAACCTTCCACAGTAATAAAAATAGACTTCCAATAAGATCATATTCAACAATATCACCCCAAAATGGTGCTAATGCAGCACCCAGCAGGAGTCTACATCACAAACACTGAGGATAAAGATGTGCGCACATACACAAGTGACAAAGCAAAGCGGGGCTGGCACTGCCCTGCCCGACACCGACCCTGGCCTTTCTCACCAAGTTTAGGAGAAAAGTAAAAATGCCTCAATATTAGCCACCTCATAAATCTGTAAAGAAAGACACTTTGTGTTTGTCATAATCTCAGAGGTAGTCAAATATATGCTCAGTCAACTGGAAGCCTGTATTAGCTTTTCTCAACAGGAAGCAGCGTTGCTAACGAAGTGGTAAATTCAGTGTTAATGAGTGGCTTCACTGCTGCCACCTCAGAGGTACAGCCTTCCATGTTCCGTGCTCTCCCCATCTGTTCTGGTGTTAGAGGTTCAGGGATGGAACAGACGCCTTCCATTTAAAGCAACTTCCCTGGTCCCCTGAACAGCAGGCGACAAACGATGAGAACGCCGTCGGTCCTGCATCCTTGTTACCAGAACAGCTTAATAAGATCTCCCAACTTCACAGTCTCAGGACACCAAGCCATTTCACTCAAAAACATATTAAAATGTATTTGACCCACAAAACATATCTAGTAAAAAAAAAAAAAAAAAAAAGAAAAGAAAACTAAGTTACACTGCTAAAACAAAATCCAGTCTTTACCAGTCAGTTTTCTTCGTGTCTCCATAATGAAATGTGGCTTCTAACTATCTACACACTCATGATCATCTCCATGCAACAGAAATTACTTTTTAGTTAAGTGACAAGGCTTTCTTGGGTCACTGAAAAATGACAATTTATTTTTTCAACTGGAAAACATGCTGTAAGAAATGGAATCTGCAAGTTGAGGTATGTACAAACAGATAACTTTTTTCTGGGTTTAATTTTCCCAATATATTCTGACTATAAAATGCATCAAATATTTTATACAACTTTCAGGACACGATGAAAATCAATGCATCGTGACCTTCTGTCGTACTGAATGATCTGTAATTCTGACGTCTACGTCCTTGGATTCATGAGGACTGGGTTCCTCCAGGTAAGAAAGCATTTGACCTGTAAACTAATTTTTACACTTTTTCAAAGTCTTCAACTACCTTTATATGAACAAATGCATACAGCTCAGTCACTGGTACCATTTGTTACCGTAACAAAGAAGAAGCACTTGAGGCCAAGCACTGCTCGCTCAGTGTAAGGAAGCCACAGGGTCAGAGGGGCACTCCAGTGCCTGAGAGGAGCCAGGCTCAGTCCCCAGCACCCACAGGGCAGCTCACAACTGCCCTTAACCCCAGTTCCAGGGGATCCGACACTTTTACACAGAGAAACATGAAAGCAAAAACCAATGCGCATAAAAATAAATGATTAAAATTATATTTAAAAAATAAAAATAAAGGGAGCTAACAAATTTAAAACATACTATAATGGATTAACATTTAAAAGCTCTCAATATTTAAGAGAATTTGAATTTGATTCATTCAAAGTACCCCTTAAGATTCTTAAAAATCATGTTTAGATAGCACTACTAAAACCTGTCTGTAATAACAGAATCACAGACTCTTCCTCTTAACTGAATTTAAACATGTTCTTTAAAAAAATGCATGCACTTTTTAAAAGCTGCAGATGGGTTTAAATCTACATAGGATGCACGCTGGCTGCTAGAAGCATAGTGAGCCGCGCAGCTCAGCTATGGCTGCCTCCAGCCACGCACTGTGAGCGCTCAGCAGCAGGGTCAGCGCGGCCTTCAAGACGACACATCGTCACTTACATGCCTCGAGCTACTCTTATTGTCTCAGAGATCTCAAACATCAGTATTTTTGCAAACTATCAGCACTTGCTATAACACCCTCACCACACTACATCTTGAGGTTACTACAGAAGAAATGAGGTGATAATTGCATATTAACATAATTATTCTGTAATCCCTCTGAGCAAGCTTCCTAGGTCACTCAGTAATTCAGATCAGATACAACCTTCCTGTCATCAAATCTATGCTGTCCACTTTCTGTTCATGAATAATTCTTTTCTGATAAAAATTAGCCTAACTTCATTCTCTTATGTACATTATTAATTGTATTTATTGCAAGTAGGCTAACATCTGTGGGAACTTACTACATAATGCCAACCTTTGTCATATAACCTCATCTCACATACAAAGTAGGATAATTTGCCCTCACTCTAAGTTAGTTCATTAGTAACCGCGTTTCACAGCTATAAATAAATTACAATGCTGCCCACTAGCTGAGTCCTAGTCAGGTTCTCCCAAACTCTGTTCACTTACATTATCTTAGAACATGACAACTTCAATATCTAAGACTGAGTCAGAAGGAGAAACCATTCAAACTGTCGTCTTAATTGCAAAATAAATCCCAATTGACTACATTTAAATCACTATAGCATTTAAACCTATAAGTCCTATACACAATGTAACACAGAAACCTAATTCTCACCCAGATTCTACTAGAAACATTATATTACATAATCGAATAAACCAGGTAGCAGCTTAATATGGGTGTCACAATGAATGGAAATACTCTAAAAATGATAAACAATACCTATACAAAGACAGAGGCTAATACTAACCACCATGCCATATAATAAAACAAAGTGTAGCTTCACAATGCATAGGGTTAATAACCCTATTGAACTATTGAAAGGTTGTCATAGAAAGCAGGACACAGTCTGTATGTTCAGATTATAAGGATGGAATTTTACCTTAAGTGTAAGGAAAGCCAGGAACAGGACCCCTTGATACTGAAGATGACCGTCTTACACAGAAGCCAATTAAAATGCCTCAGCAGGTAACTGCTTTTCTAGAAGCACTTAACCCAACAATATGGCTTCTCTGATCACATCCAAAGACCTTCCAGGTCTGTGTGATGCGCCTGGAATACAAAGCCACACCCCTTTAATCCCTCTGGTAGGACTACAGACCTGCCTTTAGTACACACCTTTAATCCCAAACATGGAAGGCTAGTTGAGGGACAGCCAAAATGACTGATCAGGGAAAGATTTAACACAACAACCGCACAGGAAACAGAGGACACGTAAGAGCACAGGGGAGCTGAGCTCAGCTCCTGGAGGTCAGGGCAGTTTTCCAAGCACAGCACTCCAGTGAGAAGCCTAGAGAAACCAAATAGAATCGCTCAGCTTGGAGAGGAGTTAGAGCCAGAACAGCTAAGTCGAACCAGCCGGCCAGAGCTCAGAAAGAACTAGAAAAAGACCAGTTATTCTTCAGTAACTTAATTTGGCAAATAAAATATATGTCGGCAGGCGAGAAGAGGGCACCAGATCTCATTATAGATGGTCGTGAGCCACCATGTGGTTGCTGTGCATTGAACTCAGGACCTTTGGAAGAGCAGTGTCTAACCTCTGAGCCATCTCTCCAGCCCTAAGGTCCTTTCTAACATGTACAATACATGTTAATGTAACTGCATCAGTAACCTGCAACACTATTTGAAATGAGGAGGAGAATTTAACTACTGAACCTTATACACTCTGCAAATTCAAAACTGTTTGAAATGATCTTTTAATAATAACTTGTAACACACTGACAGAATGACCCTTGGGCAATAAAACTATGGCACTAAGTGACTAATACATTGATACCACAGAGCTATCTCCTACCATGAAAACTTTTAAGAATCCTAAGGCCAAATGACAAACACATGTAGATAACCATGAAAATGGTGAGGTACGATGAGGTGCAGGATGAAACAAAAGCAAATAATGTAGGAGAGAAAATTATATATAGTCTTTGTCTCATGAAAAATAGCCCAAGGCAAGATGTCAGTGTGTCTCTATCGCTGTGCTGCACTCAGACCTAACCAGAGAAGCTGCTCTGTGCACTGGATGACGGTTGACACCGAACTCACAACTGGTCACAGTGGTCACAGTATGAAAGTAAGCATCTGTGAGCACTCGGCCACAAACAGAACACCTGCATCACCCGCAGCGCTTAGGCCGGGAGGACCCTGGCACAGCACCATCTTCTGGACAGGGGCGCTGTGCTCATGAGCTCGCTCTCGGCAGCTAAGGCTACCCACACAGACCTGCACAAGCCACAGCAGGCAGCGTTCAAGGGGGCTTCTGTGACAAGGACAGACAACTTTCTTTAAGCAGGTGGCCTCAGGCAGGTGGGTCATGGTAAATGGATTTCCTTACACTCTTCAATATACGGGCCACACAGATCAAACTCAGTAGGTGAAGACCAATATGATCAAATGCATTACACACATGTATGAGAGTCTCAAATAACTATTAATATTTTTTAATTTTAAAAACCCTAAAGGTTTTGTGGAAATGTTCCCATTCCAACTGATCTTCAATTCATATATTTCAAAGAGCCCTGAATAGCAAACCTAGTAATAAAAAGACAAGCAAAGTCCTTCCTAATTTCAAGTTCGTATAAAGCCACAGATAGTAATGAGTGTTAGTGGCAAAAAGTAGGTGTACAGACTGATGGACTATATTTCAGAGTCCAGAATCAATCAATCAATCAATCAATCAATCAATCAATCAATCAATCAACCAGCTATGGCAAACTGGTTTTCAGCAGGGTATTAAGAACATTACACGTGAAAAGAACTGTCATTTGAACCAGGTCAGATAATAAAACAAAATGTTCAACAGTCTGAATACCCGGCAGAGGCAGAGGCAGAGGCAGAGGGAGGAGGGCCTGAGTCTGAGGGCAGCCTAGTCTACAGAGTGATTTTCAAGCAAACAAGGCTATTTGTTGAGACCTTGTATCTAAAAACAAAACAAAACAACAACAAAACAACAAATAAACAAAAACCAATCTGAACAGAAGAGTCCAATTTTTTTTAAGAGTCCAATTTTTAATACTCCTAGAAGATGGCATGAAATATGGATCCTTTTCTTTGGCATCAAAATGACAGGGGCGAGGGGGAGAAACAAATAACACGTATTTTATCAAAATAAAGGACCTTGTGCAGGGCATCGCAGCTCCCACCTTTAATCCCAGCACTCAAGAGACAGGGACAGGAGGATCCTGAGGTCAAGGCCATGCAGAGAAACTCTTCAAAGTGAATGAATGAGAGGCCTGTGTATTAGGGGCATTGTTTAAATGCACTAGAGAAATATTAAATATTCAAGATATATAAACAGGTCAACAAAGAAGACAACCGACTTGATCAAATTGTCTATTTAAAGAAGATCTGGAAATAGCCAACAAGCCAATGAAGACATGTTTCACTTTATGGTCACTAAGGAAATAAAAATCAAAGCCTCAAAAAGATACTCATGAGATCCTTAGAGCAGCACACAGGCCTGGCCCAGACAGAGCTACAGCTGGTATTTATAAAAGCCAGAAGATGGAAAAACCCAACTGGCCAGTAAGTGACAAATGAACAATGTGCCATAACCACACAATGGGATGCTCCCCGACCACAAATGCAAACCACAGCTGGGATCAAAGTACCAGGTAAAAGCAGCAAATCACAAAAAGTCATTAGCTCTGAGCTTTTTTCACATAACACACAGAATAAGTACACTTGTCCACAGACAGACATCAACATTCCAGGTGACAGTGGAAGGGAAGAACAGGAAACGGCCATGTAACAGGGGTGACCAAACGGTTTAGATACTGTCCAGCTGGTGATTGCCCCAAAACGTGAATACACTGCACATCAAAGAATCATACACTAAAAATGGTTAATTATATGTTGTATGAATTTCATTTTAATTTTTTTAAAGTAGAGGCAGTTTTTATGTTTTTGTTTTTGCTTTTTTGAGACAGGGTTTTTCTGTGTAGCCGCTGTCCTAGACTCCCTTTGTAGACCAGGCTGGCCTCGAACTCACAGCGATCCGCCTGCGTCTGTCTCCCGAGTGCTGGGATTAAAGGTATATGCCACCACTGCCCAGCTCATTTCAATTTTTAAAGAAAAGAGCAATCATAAAATGTGTATATTGTCAATACCCAATGCAGAAGAAACTTTTTACTGCCTAGATCTCTTCAAAAACCACCCAGCCAGACCCCAAGTCACATAATAGGTTCTTTGTAATGGTAAATTAACAAGGTACCCCATAGTGCATGGTTTTTCTCACCGGAACTAGTGAAAAACTTTCTATTGTATTTTGCCTCTCTCTGGCTGGAGAGCACTCCAGACAACAGCAGCCAGGACAGAGGACTAATATCCTAATTAAAATAAATGTCAGTAACAGTAGGACTAAGGCAGAGCTCAGGGGCAAAGTGCTCCCCTCAGTTCCTGTGTCAGAAACTCCACCCTCAAGCAGCAGCACTGGGAGGCAGGCGGCAGGAGAGCCGGTTGCTCGCCAGGGAGGGATGTCTGGGGCCTCCTCCTCCTGCTGCCCAAGTGAAGCTTGAGCTGCACTTGACACAAGCAGGCAACCGCGTTGTGCCTCCTGATCTCTGCTGCCAGCAGATCTCCTTTCATGACAAATGAACCAGTCTGGAGAACTCTGTGACATCAGCACGACGACTCACTAAGACAATAGGTTAGTCCAAAAAACAAAAACAAAACAAACAAGCAAAAAACTCCACACAGGTACTAATGCTCCCGTGCCGACTACAGCATTGGCACAGGTACTAATGCTCCCGTGCCGACTACAGCATTGGCACAGGTACTAATGCTCCCGTGCCGACTACAGCACGGGGTTAAACACGGCTGTGATGCAAACAAGGCCAGTGAAGGGGGAAAGGGCACAAATGGTTCTACCCTATTTTACATTTCTTGCATTCTCCAAAAAGCTTTTAAAGACTTAATTAAATTAAAATCTTACAGACAAGAATGCAATTGTAATCCTCAAGGGTAAGTCTCAAAAGTGTGCTCTGAGGACCACTGGGGATCCCTGAGGCTCTGCACAGGACTCCTCAAAATTAGAGCAATTTTCATACTAACACCTTCCTTGCCTTTTTTCACTCTCATTCTCTCCTAAGTGGATAATGGAATTTTCCAGAGGCTATATGACTTGTGATATCCCAACATACTTAAAAAAAAAAAAAAAAAAAGCAGAATACAGAGGTCTTCAAGAAAGACATTTAAAATATTTTTCAAAATGTGAAATCATGCTATTTTCACTGAATTTCGATCTAGAAAACGTACTTTATAAAACTATACTATTTACGCTAACATGTTTTGAAATGCTATGTTTGCATGTTTATGTATCTTCTGCTCACATTCAAATATAATAACTATTACTCTCCAGGGCCTGGGGACATCCTGGACTGGGATGAGCAGGGCGGGGCAGCCACGTCACCAGGCACCCCGTGAGGCACAATCCCTCAGGATACCTGGCCTGAAATGTCAACTACACCAAGGTGGAGAAATACTGACATAACCATAAAGGCAAGTCAAAACAAATCATTTGAGACTCACTGACTTAAGCATAAATGATATTCAGAAAAACAGAAAAACATAATACCATATCATGAAGATATCAATTATATTTCACAGTAAAAGATACATTTAATTTTATAAAGCCAATGATGTAAGCAAACACTTATGGAAGAGAGCCCGTGCTTCCTGTAGATAGACTCGGGGTCACATGAACTAGGGCACTGTGGCACTTACACCAGAGTAAGCCAACCAAGGTCAAACAGAGAGCCAAACATATGCGTGTATGTATAATCACCGTATTTGTGACAAAGTGACATGTATCAGTGACAACAGTCTTTTTAGTACATATAAAATGTACGTTCATTTGAAAAAGTGACACCCGTATGTAAGAATCAATTGTAGCCAAATAATAAAGCTGCTAGGATAGTTTCTCAGCCGCGCTGGTAATGGTGCTGGCCAGATGACTGTTCTGTGTACTGTAGGTGCTTAGCATTTGGCAGGCTGTATGCTACTAGTAGTAGCATCCCTAACTCAATGCACAGACGCCAACGTATATATCCATTCAGCTGTGAAAATGAAAAATGTCTCCAAGAAAACAGCACATTAACATCCTCAGAACAGGAAAACAAGCCAACACACACACAAGAAGCACTGTCCCACTGAGCTACACTAAGACAGAGGCTCTCAGGAAGATGGCTGCGCCTGCGCCTCGGGAGCTAACTAGCAGCCTCTGTCTAGAAGTGAGCAAACTCATGAAGGGCTGGAAGGTCCTACAGCCGAGAGAAGGGAAGACTGTACCCAGAGCACAAGCCAAGAGGGGCTGGAGAAGCCGACTGTCAGGAGCACCCACCACTGCACCCGCAGCTCCCAACTGTCTACGAATTCCAGCTCCAGGGGATCCAACCACCTCTTCTGGCCTCCCTGGGCACTTGGTACATGCACACGTGCACGTGCGCGTACACACACACACACACACACACACACACACACACACACACACACTCAGGCAGTGCCCCAATTGGGAGACGCTCTCCAGGAGGACCAGAATTAAAGAGGTCGGTGTGCTCAGCACTGGTAAGGAAATGGAGGCACTAAAACAGCTGGTGAGATGGCACATTGAGAAACAACCCTGTCTCAGTGTTTAATTCCAGCCTACACACACCAACGATCCCACAGAAACACTACACGTGCACAGCATGTTTACAACAGTATCACTCAACCCAAAAGTTCTGTAGTAAAAAACAAACCATTAAGAACTACACCTGACAAAATTTACAGATCTCACAAACACTGTTGAGATAAAATACTGTATAACTCTATTGTCATGAAAGTTGTAAAGCAAGCCTAAAGGTGTGTATATTCCCTGAAGTCAGGAGATACTACTCTGAAAGAAACGTCTGGTGACCGAGAAGGAAAGCAGGGGTCCACCAGGCTACTAGCATCTGTCCCATGACCTGTGTTCGTTATGTGATTACTGTGTGGTAATCCAAGGAGCTGTGTGCCTAACATGTATGCATCACGTACACTGTGTGCTGACGAAGCAAGCTAGAAAACCATTCACTGCAAATCGCTGCTATAGCTGCCCAAGTCTTTTGTTGCGGGTAAAAGTATGTCTGAAAACGTAACTCACTTCTCACACTAAGTACACAACAAAGGAATAAAAATGAGTAAAAGGCTTTAGACGTAACTGCTGGAGCCCACAATATCCCGTAGGAAGACAATTATAAATAAGAACATTTAACTCTCAGTTTTCCAAAAACGTTTACCTTGATCACCTGAAAATAACTGTTTCTTAGCTTCATAAGAAAATACAAAATGCTCACCTTGAAAACTAATAAAGAAACCTTGGGAGTGTTTTCTCATACAGTAAGACCATGAAGAGCATTACGGATACATGACAGACAGCATCTGAACTAATGCAGGCTTCTCACAAAGGCTGCAAACTCTGCTGCCATGACCCAGCCTGCGCTGACATGTTAGAGTCTATGGCACTTCCATAAAGCCTATTTTACAACACCAGCAATTATCTTATTTATAGACAAGAGTCAAACACACCATCAAGTTTCTCATCTTAATAGTTTTTTCCCTGAATGTAACCGTTCAGTGTACAGTAACGTAACAACAACCTAATGCATTTTTAAGCCATGTAGTGCCACCAAGTGGCAGCACTTATTTTTTCTAAAGTACCTCAAGGAATTGAAGTTAATTACAGTGTTTTATCAAAATGGGGGAGAGGGAGTCAGTCTTACAATTCTAGTTAAAGTTTAAAAATCAAACTGCCTTTTATTTCTAAAACAAAAAAGTGCACGTTGCCTTCCAGCGCTCTTGCATGACGGGAGAGCACGGCTGACCGCTGCAGCACTGACCACTGCTGGCCTACTTTGGCTCCCGTCTCCATGAAGCGACAGCTTCCCCAGCAGTGTGTTATCCTGGTTAGGGATGGGGAAGCAGGATCAGCAACTTCTGCCCTAGTTGATGCTAGCGTTAGTTACTTAGGCTGGCTACAACCAGGTCTTACAGACCAGGTAGCATGAAAAGACAGATCGTGCGAGTCACAGACCTGGAGCCTACAGACGCAAAACAAGGTGTGGAAAGGGTTAAGAGGATCGCCCTCCTTGGCGTGTAAACAGCTATCTTTTTCCTGTGACTTCACATTGTGTACCCAGACCTCACTTCATAACCCACTGGCACAACTGGTCAGATCGCCTCTAACTTTCCACCTGATGCTTGATTACACCTGAAAAGGCCTTATCTCTCTCTGACTGAGGCCATGCAGGCTCTGGGGTGTGGGGAGTTTAATGTGTAGCCTTTAGAGGAAAACCACAATTCAATCCAAAAACACTACACCTTCTGCATTTGACTTTTTGTTTTGTTTTGTTTTTCGAGATATGGTCTCCGTGTTTTAGGCTTGGCCGTCCTTGTCCTGGACTCGCTTTGTAGACCAGGCTGCCCTCAAACTTACAGTGATCTGCCTGCCTCTGCCTCCCGAGTGCTGGAATTAAAGGTGTGCACCACTACGCTGGGCCAGCATCTCAAATTTTACATGGAGCCACTAGTCCTTTTTTCTGTGAGATGAGGTAGCACACGGCATCTGTCTGGCTCCTCGGCACTGAGGTGGCAGGCACAGGCCACCAAGCTCAGCCCTTTCCAGTTACGCGCTCTCCTTGTGACAGAGTGAACCTTTTCATTCTTCACATCTTCCTCCCCCTCGCCAGGGTCCCCCATAGTCACGGGGCCATGCACGCAGTCTGCACATGCACTTTTCTCACCTAGAGCCCTCCACTCTCCTCCCCTCAGCTCGCTCACACATGTCTAGGTGGCCTTACAGCGAGCTCCTTTCAGATGTCCAACTGATTCCTCTGTTATATCTTACCTGGAAAATCCAAGGGAGAGCTTCCCCATGGCTCAGAGCCTCTGTTGGACTCATTCTGAGCCCTCAGATGGTGCTGGGCAGCACACATAGACACACTAGAGACTAAGCTGACTATGGATGAACAATAAGGGCCTGTCAGAATTAAACTTCTTTATTAACGTCAACTGCCGCCTGCTTCTAAGAAGCCTGAGCTCTCACTGTGCTCACAAAGATCCAGCTCTTCTGACAATCGCTGTAAACTGTATGAAAAACGTGATGTGGTGATGCACATCCCTCAGGTACACACCCAGCAATGGACAGAGTTAGGACCTCACTCACATGCCTCACAAGCAGTCTTCAGCTTCTCAATATATGATTTACTAAATTCCTAAGTATGAAATGATTCTGATATGCACTAAAAACTCAGAAGGCTATGTATGTAATACAATTTACAACATTGTCAAATAAAGAAAAAGATTGTACTGAGAAAAAAAAAGCAATTAACTCCAAGCTCCCAAATAAAAATTTCATTAACTGTCATAGTTTTTCTTTAGATAAAATGTTCTCTGATGCACTTAGCTTGGGGTGTGTCTCTTACTTTAATATAATTTATGAGAAACAAGTGGACTTTAGGCAATGGCTCTAATATTAACCAATACTATTTCTTGAGAAACAGCTTAAGTCTCTGTAGTATTCATGCTCATCAAAGGCATTCTAAATGACTGTCTCTAGTTTACATCGTGGACTTCTGACAAACACTCGTAAGTCTTTATCTTCTCTTATGTCGCTACCATGAGAACGAAAGAAGCTCAGGATGAGGGCACACGCCATGGGAGAAGACATGCTTGAGTGACCCTGATCCAATCCCCATGCAGCACCTCCAACACCTGTCACAGACAGTGACAGGGCTTCTCTAGAGCTCCACCTCAAATAGACAGCCTTGCTTCCCTCAACTCTCTGGGTATACCTCCCAGACATTGGCAAGCAGATACAGTTCATTGGGCATAATAAACCAAGTCACAAATCTGATCACTGTATTACCTGTCGTCATCATATTCCAAAGTTAGGGCTAAATACTTATCCTTACAGAGATCAAAGTTATCTTCTTCAGCAGACGGTTTTTTAGTGCGCAGTATCTGATAATACCGAATAGCTGCACTTCCGCACATACAATCATGCAGTTATACAGAACATTTTATGCACACATATTTTCTTACAAATCAGTGTCCACCCCAAGTTTACATGTTGAAACCCCGACCTCCAATTACTCAAGACAATATCTGGAAATGGCCTTGAATGACTGATGATAAATCAGCGGGCAGGCTGCAACCCAGCCTGACACGACTCTTTCAGAGCAGACTAACACATATGAAGGGATACCAAGGATGGAAAATGCAGCAAAGGTCCAAAAAACAAAGCTAGACCACAGCGATGTACAAGGCATGGTGACAGGCCTCAGGAAAAGCTGCACCTGCAAATGTCTTGAGCTCAGACCACCTGTCTTTAGAAATGTGAGGGAGCAGATTCCTGTTACTGAGGCTGTCATGTCTGTGGCATGTTCTTATGGTAGCCCAGTCATGCAAGCACATTTCAACATGTTTTCACACTTTACACGAATGTTCAAATATAAAGTAAATACATTACTGATTTTTTTTCTTTTTTCTTTTTTCCAAGATGGTTTCTCTGTGTAGCTCTGGCTGTCTTGGCACTTGCTCTGTAGGCCAGGCTGACCTTGAACTCATAGATCCCCTGCCTCTGCTGCCTGGGTGCTGGGATTAAAGGCGTGCACCATCACGACCAGACCAATACATTAATGATTTCTACCCTCTGAAGATACCACACTAAAGTCAGCTCTCCCACACTAAAGGTTGATATAAACAGAGTACCTGCTGAACTCTATGAACTTATTTGCCCAAGAAAAGTGGTGGTCCCTGCATATCCCAACAAACCCAAACAGCCGTGATGCGAACACCAACGTGGACAGGCATTTGCGTGTGAGGAACAGCTTAACTACATGTGACACAGAAGCATGAGAGGATCCATTCGGCCATGTTACAGGAAACTCGCAGGAGACAGATTGTCCATCCCCTGCCCTGAAGCCGACGCTGGACATCCACACTGGCCTCCCACTTGGCTTCTCCAGCCTTCCCCTTGTTGCTCAGATCACACGTCACAGCAATGTCATGCCCAGCTCCGAGGTCATGAGTGTGCAGTCGGGGTCGCCTAGGTCAGCATGTGCAAGCACCCTGGTACGTAAAGACTGTTTTAAAAATACTGATACTCAGTCCTTCTCTAAAAGACCCCCATGTAAATCACTCTCTGCTTTGCTTTTGTTTTTTGAGACAGGGTCTCTCTGTGTAGCCTTAGATGTCCTAGAACTCGCTTTGTAGACCAGGCTGGCCTCCAACTCACAGAGACCCACCTGCCTCTGCCTTCTGGGTGCTGGGGTTACAGCACCACCACTGAGCTTAAGTCACTCTCAATATAGTGTGAGTGTGCATGCAGTGTTTGTGTGTAACCTCCTGTAACAAGCAGCTATGACATCTAAAATCTAGGTATCACATAATTATCATGTGTTGTGATTAATGTGAGGTACCAACCATATAATAGGTCTGTAAGGGAATGTTTATCAGAAAAAAATCTTATCACTTAATTCTGTCTCACGTATTTCCCCTAACAGTAAAGATTAGAGTAAAATATGGTATATGGTACAGCAGGATTCATTCCTACAATCATCTGTAAGCCTTTACTTACTCAGGTAGAGAGAAACTAAAAACCTGAAAGCCACTGGAAAACAGAATTTAGCATCAGATTAAACGGATTGCACAGCCTGACCAACTGGAATTTACTGTTGAAATTTAAGGATAGCTCAACATAAAAATTAACATTAACAACAAATAAAAAAGTAAAAAATAATAATGTTACCACATCACAATCAAGTTATTCAACATCCTTTTTCATGATAAAAATACTCAAGAAACCAGAGTGAACCTGACAGAAGAGCCCACAGCTAACTTCATTCTTTGCAGTGACAAGGCAAACACACCACCGCCACTTCTACTTTAGCCCAAGGGAAATTGGGGCAGCAGATGAGGAAGAACAGGAAGGGACAGAGGAAGGCTGACACGAAAGGAATCCAATTGGCAAAGTTACAAGTAAAATTATGTTTACACACGATATGATCTTATGTGTAGAAAACTCTAAAACATACACAAAACTTGTTAGGATAAAAGATTTTAGCAAAGATCTACCACACGGGGCCGGGCGTGGTGGCGCACGCCTTTAATCCCAGCACCCGGGAGGCAGAGGCAGGTGGATCCCTGTGAGTTCGAGGCCAGCCTGGTCTACAAAGTGAGTCCAGGACAGCCAAGGCTACACAGAGAAACCCTGTCTTGAAAAACAAAACAAAACAAGTTGTATAAGACAAGGTTCTCTAGAGGACACAATCGCTAGAATGAATGTATATAAATATATATGAATATACTGCATATATATGAATATGTATGTGTGTGTATATATGTATGTATGTGTGTATACAGACACACACACACACACACACACACACACACACACGAATGATATTACTACAGTGGTGTACGGGCTGTGCTCCAGCTAGCCCAGCAATGGCTGTCTCCCGACACAGAGTCCAAGGATCCAGTAGTTGTTCAGTCCCCAAGGCTGGCTGTGTGGACTCAGCTCAACTGCAACATACACCACAATCCTGAGGAAGTACCTCGGCTCCAATGCCAGTGAAGGGAGGGTCTTGCCAGAGAGTGAGGGCAAGCAGGCAGACAGCAAGAGCTTCCTTCCTCATGTCCTCACATAGGCTGCCAGCACAAGGTCTGCCCAGACTAAAGACCTGCTCACACCAAATACTTGGAGTAAGAAAAATCTCTCACAGGCTTATCTAGGTTTAATTAATTCCAGGTATTTGACAGATAAGAAAAGCCATCACAGAAGTCAACATTATATAAAGAAACCCACAGATTCAATGTCGTTCTCCACATCAGAATCCCAAGGACATTTTTGTCAGAACACAAAAACTCATCCTAAAATTCATATAAAAATTCCACTGGACAGGGGCTGGACAGACGGCACAGTGATTAAGAGCACTGGCTGCTCTTCCAGAGGATCCAGGTTCAATTCCCAGCACCTACATGGAAGCTCACAATTGTCTGCAACTCTAGTTCCAAGGAATCTGACACCTCAACACAGACACACACATGCACACAAGACACCAATGCCATAATATAAAAATAATTTTTAAAAATTCTCAACAGACACCAAACACTGAAGCAATTTTAAAAATGAACAAGGTCAAATCTATAAAAACTAAAAACAGGGCTAAAGACGTAGTTCAGTTGGCAGAATGCCTACCTAGCAGGGTCAAAGCCCTGGCTCAATCCCAAACACTGCTTAAACCAAGTGTTCAACCAGGTGAGGGGCAGAGGGATCAACCCCAAGTTCAAGGTAAACATCAGCTACATCGCAGGCTCAAGTCCATCCCAAACTAAAACTATAGAAGTCTTAGAAGAAAATAAGGAGAGAGCACCATGACATGGGTTTGGCAATAATTTCTTGGGTGTAATTCCAAAAAGAGAAAAATATGGAAGTGGAGCAATTACATCATATTGTTATATTTCTCTTCAACAAAACAGTCAACACTGAGACAACCTTTGTGATGTGAGAAAACATTTTCAAGTCGCGCATGTGACAAGAGGTTTATACCCAGAATATATAAAGAACTTTCACAACCCAGAAGCAACATTCAGCAAGGAATGTGAACAGACACAGATGCAAATCCCGCCCCCCCCCACACACACACAGATGCAAATCCAGCACGCACATGGGAGGGTGCGCACCATCGTTATCACCAGCAAAGCCTGCAGTAAGCTCTGCCCCTGCCGCCCAGCAGCCCAGAGACCACAGCACAATCACTTGACCCACGAGGATGAGGCCAGCTTGAAATCACAGCAAGGCTCCACCACAGAGAAACGAACAGCTGCCTCCTCACTACCATCAGGACAGCGGCGAGCAAAAGCAGCACCTCACAGACTCGCAGAGCAAAGAAACATGCGTGTGCTGCCTCGGGAGCTAGAGTGCACACCCATGTGCTCACCCATGTGCACACCCATGTGCACTGCTCCCCAGCTGTAGGCTGAAAAACAGCCCGTGTCCACCAATGGATAAGCTGATAAAATGTGGTATGTATACACCAGCGCCTTAAAAAGGAGTTTGGCAGAACACCACAATATAGATAAACCCTAAGTACAAAGTCAAATAAGTCAGTTATAAAAAGGGAAATATTTAATGATTCTATTTAAATGATAATTATAATCAGTAAAAAAAAATGACCGATTTATGTGTGTGGAAACTAATTAACATATCTGTGTTTAAAAAAAAACTGAGGGAAGTGCATAATCGTTTACACAGGATTAACATAGGATTTTAGTTGTGTATGGTTTTTTGTGTTGCTTGTTTTCTGTTGAGTCTGAGTCTTGCTATTTAGCCCTGCCTGACCTGAAACTCACTCTGTAGACCAGGCCGGCCTTGAGCTCACAGAGATCTGTCTGCCTCTGCCTCCCAAGAGCTGGAGTTAAAGGTATGTAACACCAAGCCGACCCCATTCTCAATATCTTATTTCACATCTATTTTACTGTTATAAGAGTAGTGTCAAAATTTCCATCTTGTTAGTTACAAAATATATACTGCATTATTACTTACAAAATATTAGTAACAATGCTTGTTATTGAATAAATGTTAAATAAAATAAGCCTGGGTATCATGATTTTGGCTAAACCAGGCAAAAGACATATAAAAAAATGTAAAAAGAACAAATAGTTTATAATTTCTGTTAGACAAGTAAATCTAGAGACACAATGGCACATACCCTTCATTTGGGGAGTCAAGAGACAGGTGGACCTGTGAATTAATGGCCTGTCTGGTATATGTAGCAAGTGCCATGCTAGCCTGGGTTATACAGTGAGATGCTGTCTCAAAATATAAAGTAAAAATAACTCTAAGGGCTGAAGAGATGGCACAACCATCACGAGCCCCGGCTGCTCTCGCAGAGGACAAAGCACCCACATGGTGACTCACAAACACTCGTAACTATTGTTCCAGGGGATCCCACGCCTTCTCCTGGCCTCTGTGGGCATCAGGCATGCATGTGGTATGTGGTATGCAGACATAAATTCAAGAAAAACACTTATGTATATACATACATACATCCGTCTTAAAAATAGTAAATCTAAGCTTACAACAGTCTTACCTTAAAACACACACACACACACACACACACACACACACACACACACACACACACACAAAACAAGGCTTTTCTGTGTAGCCCTGGCTGTGCTGGCCTAGCTCAGCAGACCAGGCCAGGCCTGAACTCACAGAGATCCTCCTGTCTCTGCCTCCCAAGTGCTAGGATTACAGGTGTGTATCACCCCACTGGCACAGTCTTCCTTTTCAGTCAGAGAATCCCAAATATAAAAGCTTGTGAGGCGACACAAGGTGTCACAGGAGGTGTCAGTGCTCTGCGCCTGTTCTCCTGCCGTGTGCTGGTCACTGTGGCACGGCTGTGAAGGGACACCGTGGCCACAGCAACTCTTACAGAGCACAGCGTTTAACTAGAGCGTGCCTACAGTCTCAGAGGTCTAACCCATATGCATTGTGGCAGCACACAGGCAGCCGTAGTGTGCGAGGTCCACATCTAGACATGCAGACAGCAGGAAGGGAAGCACCAGGTTTGGCTCTCAGTGACAGCCGTCCTCCAACAAGGCCACACCTCCTGATCCTTCTCAAGTACTGCCACCCCCGATGACTACGTGTCCAAATAGATGAACCTCTGGGGCTACACTTCTTCAAATCACCATCCCGTGCTCTTAAGTCTTTTAGTTAATCAGCAGCTTGGTACCACAAATGTGAGAAAGTGATTTCCTAGGAACAGGATGCAAGAGATTTTACCCTCGTGAGCATCCTGGCATTCCAAAAGTAGAAGTAGCCTTGATGTTGGGAAGAAGAAACGTCACAAGAAACTCAGAGTTTAGCCAGGGCTACATCTAGACCTGTCTCCACACACACAAGGTTGTGTGTCTGTGCAGAAGGCTAATAA
>OU015756.1:2159169-2171179 GCA_907169655.1 Acomys percivali | reverse complement strand
CTTCTGCTGCCTCTTCTGCTAACTGCCCCCCACAGTGTCTCTAGATAAATGTCCCCCTTCTCGACGTTCCCACTTGTTACTTCCGTGGGAGGCCCTGTAGAACTACTTCCACGGAGTCTGAGTCGAATTCAGACTAATCCCAGAACTTACACGGCTAGGACAGGGTGGCCCTGAACTCAGGGTCAGCCTGAGTATATACAGTAAAGTCCAGGCCAGCCTGGATTTGGGGACAAGACCATCTTAAAACAACAACAACAAAACAAAACAAACAAACAAACAAACAAAAACCCAAATGGGTGAGATATGTATATTAGATGCTTGACTACAGATAGAAGTGCACAAATCCCACTTCCTTCGGCTTTCAGGACTCAAGAGTGAATCACAATTCATCGCACAAGACTCTACTTACATATCCAGTCACCTTTCTCCCTGAGTCTAGTAACTATTATCAAGGATGGACTAAAAGCAATTTAACTGCAATAACAAATCCAGATATACTATGGGGGAGGGGTGTGAAAGGCCACCTCTGAGCAGGGACCAAAGAGAAAGGGAGACACAGAGGGGACGTATGTTATGGTGAGGGGTTTTACGTGACTCGTGACCACAGTGGAAATTTGTCACATTTGGCAGCTGGTGATGACGTGGCTGAAGGAAGGCTATGTTCCTAACAATGATGTCACCTATAAAGCTGAAATAATAAAATAGCAGTATGAAGACTTTTACCACATTATTTTTTGATGAGCTGAAAGTCAGGTTTGTTTAAACAATTAAAGAACAATTAACCTTTCAAATAATTCCTATGTTTAGTACAATATAAACACACGTAAGCGCGCGTGAGTAGACAGGTGCTGTGGAGTGTGCCTGTAACCCCGCACTCAGGCAGCTGAGACACAAGAGCGCACCGTGAGTGAAGCCATCCTAAGACACGCAGTGAGGCCTTAGCTCAAAACTACAAAGAAATAAACTGCCAGTGATATTGGCACAATGAATATCAAGTTAAATGAAACCTTTACACAAAACACTTCTGAAATCACAATTCTAGGGCAAGCCCCCTCTGCCCGTCATTTCCCACCTCCCACCAATGAAAAGAGCTCTTCTCTCCAGGGCTGCATCCCAACAGAAGCACCTGGAAACGAGATACAACTAGAGGCCTCTGAAGGCAAAATCCGGTCTAAAATCTGTAGATATGTAAATCAAGGAGTTAGAGAGACCCGCTCACTCGCACCCAGAGGGAAGCACAAGTTCATCAAGGTCATCTGTTCAACAATACAATATAAATCCTTCTAGAAGAAACAACAGCAGGAGAGGGGTCCGTCCCCAAGTCTGAATTCAGGCTTTACTGCCAAAGCCGCAGTGAGACACAGACACACACTGGCCCCGGCGGGGAAGAGCTGCTCCTGCCGTGGACTTGCTGCAAGTCCATGAGGCCGTCCAGCTCCAGCGCCGAACCCCAGGTGACAGACTGCAACAGCCAGCCCAGCCAGCCAAGTTGCAAATATGAAGGAGAAAATAAAACCTGCCAAAAATACTTTAACTTTTAAAATAAATCATTAATTCAGTCACCAATAAATAATTATGTATTTGTATATTTGCATGCATATACATGTATGTATATAACATGTTCATAGTGACAAAAAATTGTTGCTGTCAAGCTGCATAAGCTACAGTAATCATGGACTGGCCTCAAACTCACGGTGGTCCGCCTGCCTCTGGCTCTGGCTCCCCGAGTGAGTGCCGTGGTCACAGGTCACCGGGGTCAAAGGTCACGCGCTCACGCTCACGCACTGCCTTGGTTCTGCTGTTGCTTCACAGCAATAAAACCAACAACTCAGACTACAACCTCCTGCACGAGGCCTAACCCTGCTTTATGAGACGACCCAAGAAATCCTGAGCACTGCAGAAGAAAGCTCTAACTAATAGGAAGGACACTGGCAAGTTAGGTCCTCTACGCATGTGCGCACAGCTCAGTAACTCTATGTCACAGCGCAGAGATCTTACATTTCCTCTGCTAGTGATGCGGACCAATAAAGGCGACAGGACTCTACAAGGGGTAGAGGGTAAGAACTGGCAACTAAGAGCACAGGTTTGCAGACCATACAAACAATGTTAATATTCAACGAGAAAGATAATAGTATTCCTACAACATAAATGAAACAAAAAACATCAAAGTAAGACTTTTAAAAATGTACAAACTATATAATTCTACATAAACTAAGTTAAAAAACCGCTGAAACTAAACCAGGCGAATGGCACTTAACAAAGCTTACCTCAGGGGAGGCTATTGGATTGAAAGAAAGCAGTTAAAGAACTTTTCAAGAATGTCTATGTCTTTATCTACATGAATAGGTCAATGTAGATCGCAATATAGTCATTCAATTCTGTACTTTAAAGTTCACACAACATTAAAAGTTAATAATAATATGACAAAGAAGAAAAGTGAGTATCTCAGTGCTGCAAAATTCCAAAGAAGCCAAACCTGTGTCACTCCAGACCTGCAGGCCGATGGGGAGGCCTGACAAGCACTGCATGTTTGCCCAGCACCTGAGGTACCCACAGGCCCTCCTTCAAGGACAGTGCAAGCAAGACACTCCACAACTTCAGCATGTGGTGTTCTTTTTTACTTTATATTCAAGGCCACGCTAACTTATTGATAATGTATTTTCACCATTTCAAAAGCTTACAATTTTAAAAAACATTCTTTCACATATCAGACACAAAACACCAAAATGAAGATTTTAAAAGTCAACAGTCTTAGCCAAGCATGGTAGCACACACCTGTAATCCCAGCACTCAGGAGGCAGAGGCAGGCGGATCTCGGTGAGTTCAAGGACAGCCTGGTCTACAGACTGAGTTCCAAAACAGCCAAGGCTACACAGAGAGACCCCCTGTCTGGGGGGGTGGGGGGCCAGTCAGAACGCTACATCAGAAAAGTCATTCATGGACTGGGAAAGAAACGGCTCGATAGAGGAAGTGCTTGCTGTGCACGTGTGAAGACCCGGATCCCAGCATCCACACAGAAGCTGGCATGGCAGCCTGCCTGCAACCCCAGTGCCCAGAAGGCAGAGACAGGAGGACTCTTGTAGGCAAGCCGGCTAGCTGGACAAAGCCGAGGGAGAGCTTTTCCTCAGTAACTGAAGTGCAGAGTAACTAAGGAAGACACACTGCTGTCAACCTCTGGCCTCCAAAACACATGTGCACGTGAGTAAACACGCCAGTTCTGAACACTAGACAGAAAGAAGGCATGGATTACAAGATTTATAAGGAAATAAAGTAAAATTCATAGGAGGATACTATATTCTCTGCACTAGAGAAAGCAACAGTCAACACGTCATGAGAGGTCAGCAGCAGCGGCTAAGGCAACCCCGAGCAGCTTCTCTCACAAGTCACAAGGCTAAGACTCTGGCGCCTTAGAAGACTCAGCACTAGACAAAGAACACTAAGACTGCTTCTCCACTCGACCCATGGTCGTTTGTTCACTATTATGAAATCAACAGAACTCACTGGCCAACAGTTAATATAGCATATTGCAAAATTTTATCGAAATTCTTTCATTCTAGACTTGTAGGCACAGTTTCAAAATAAAAACTCTTCTTATCATTACTACTTTGATATGCAACATTTAGTAAAGTGTTCTACTTACCTAAATTTTGGCTTATTAACATCTTGATGCAAGAATAATCTCATCCAAAATTAAATCAAGCCTGAAACAAATACATGTAAAAACCACTGTTTAGTTTTTTATTTCATTTCAGGTAGAAAAAACTGTATCTATGATATACTATTTTAAATTAAAAAGTATAAATTTATTTTCTTCATAAACATCTAAAATTATTCGACAACTAGCATGATGATTTAAGTCTCACTAAGCTACTAAGTACCTTCTCAAGGGAGCAATAATCCATCCCTGCAAGAAACTTAACAGTTTAGGGGCAGGAGAAATGGCTCAGTGATTCAGGCACGGGATGCTCTGAGGAGGACCCAGGTTCAGTTCCCAGCACCCATAAGGTAGCAATAACTGTAACTCCAGCACCGCTGGTGCCCTCTTCTGACCTCTGTGGGCACCGCACACATGTGGTACACATACATACATGTATACTCATGCTATAAAAATATTTTAAGAGAAACATAACTTGAAGTTCTTAAAAAATTTCTATGTAACTTACTTTCATCTATTTTAATAACATAACTAGAATAAGACTTGTCCTCAGACTCATCGATTTTAATAACATAACAAGGGTAGTACTAGTCCTCAGACTATGGGCAATTAGTTCTAAACCCCTACAAGGATATTAACATCTGCATACGGTCAAATCCCCTCTATAAAAGGGCATACTCTTTGGGTGCAACCTATGTGCGCTCTTCCTGTGCTGTAACTCATGGCTACAGCTCTTCCAAAACTGATACACTGTCAGTGCTGTGGACGCCAGTGCGACACTTTATAGAGATGGAGAGTGATAAAAAGACAAGTGTGCGCATGCTTGGTACAAACACATTTTCCTCCAAATAGTTCTAGGACAGGGTTTGCTAAACTTATGGATGCAGAACCCAGATATGAGGAGGGCTGAGTATTTATTAATAAACATATTTGCAGATCAGGTCAGTGTTTATCTAATGTTGTGCCCATACCAAAACGACGGATACATTAACAGGATAATCAGTAACAACAATAACAGCTGACAGCAACTAAGTATAAAAAGCACCAACTGGTATGCTTCCTGAATTTAATAGGTAACGCTTTTATTTTTAATAATCCACTAAAAACGGGTTTGCCAAATCTGTTTCCAC
Source organism: Acomys percivali (assembly GCA_907169655.1). Classification (NCBI taxonomy): domain Eukaryota; kingdom Metazoa; phylum Chordata; class Mammalia; order Rodentia; family Muridae; genus Acomys; species Acomys percivali. The sequence goes on along the minus strand of OU015756.1, from coordinate 2,166,394 downwards.
CAATTCTGAAAACTGAGTATTGTCTTACCCAAAATCCTATAATCTCCTCTCCCTACCTAATATTATTTTAAATTTAATATTTTCAATGGCGAGGGGGGCACCACCACACTTATTCCAATTCTTAACCAAGATTATTCTCACTGTTGCATTTTCAGACTTACTAGCTTCTAATTCTGCCCTTCCCAGAACTGAATAATCATTTTACACTGGTTATCTTAAACACATATACCCCATTCCCAATTGTTCCATGCATAACCCATCTTAAACGTCTCCAGTTCCCAGGATGGAACCCCAGCTCTCAGCTGTCAGGCTTTTCCACATGCTGACTGTCCACCTGCCTTCCTCTCTATCAACTCAGCCTCCACCTGCCTTCCTCTCTATCAGCTCTGCCTCCACCTGCCTTCCTCTCTGTCAACTCTGCCTCCACCTGCCTTCCTCTCCATCAACTCTGCCTCCACCTGCCTTCCTCTCCATCAACTCTGCCTCCACCTGCTTTCCTCTCTGACAACTCTGCCTCCACCTGCCTTCCTCTCTATCAACTCAGCCTCCACCCGCCTTCCTCTCTGACAACTCTGCCTCCACCTGCCTTCCTCTCCATCAACTCTGCCACCACTTGCCTTCCTCTCTATCAACTCAGCCTCCACCTGCTTTCCTCTCTGAAAACTCTGCCTCCACCTGCCTTCCTCTCTGACAACTCAGCCTCCACCTGCCTTCCTCTCTATCAACTCAGCCTCCACCTGCCTTCCTCTCTATCAACTCAGCCTCCACCTGCCTTCCTCTCTATCAACTCTGCCTCCACCTGCCTTCCTCTCAACTCTGCCAATGCCTTTTTACTTGGCAGCTATATCAAATAGGGCTGTATCAATTATTCCACTGAACTGTAAAGTCTGTATGATTCTAAAGCAGTGAATGGCTTCCATTTACATGTATGTTTTCTGACCTACAGTGTGAACAAACTGGAGACATAAACTCCCTTCAGTTTAGTACCTCAACTGGCTGGCAGGTTTTTTTTTGGGGGGGGGGTTGGGTTGGTTTGGTTTTCTAAAACAGGGTCTCTCTATGTAGCCCTGGCTGTCGTAAAACTCATCTGTAGCTCAGGCTGACCTTAAACTCAGAGATCCACTTGCCTCTTCATCCCAAGTGCTGGGACTAAAGGTGTGCACCATCATGCCTGACTGGCACAGTCTTACAACCGTAGCAACGCAGACTGAGTAAGAGATTCGAATTTTGGAATCCCAAGATGTATTGGATATAAAACAACCAAGTAAAAGTCAGGCTAATGAGCTCAGTTCACATTTCTAAGAAATAAGAAAAACTTAACTTGCATTTCTGGATACATCAACACTAAGAAATAACCACATCTATTCACAGAGACAGCTGTCGATAATGAGCCCAGCGCCATCTTCTGTTCAGTCAGTCGAGTCGTGGAGGACCAGGGTTTAGGCACTAAGGGGTCCTATCCCTATGGAAAGTTTGTGAACCAGAAATCCTAACCTGGTGTTAGTACTCAGCAGGAAAGACTGGAGAAACCAACACACACAGTCTGGGCACAAATGATGCCAGTACCTTAGAAAAGAGGGTCTGACTCTGCACCCAGGGACCACCTGGAGATTTCCTGTACAGACTACGCGGCTCAGCCACCGTCCTTCCTACTTTTGTAGGGTCTACACTGAGAGTCCTTCTGAGAAGGGGTGTATTTTCTGAGGTGATGCTGTTCTGGAAACCACACTGGGGAAAAAAAAAAATCACTTGTGCTTTCCTGCAACGTCTGCATAAGAACACTCTTTACAACTGCACACCATGACCTGTCACAAACAAAACATGATAGTATTCAAAGTCCACCTAAGTCTCCACATGGAGGCTAGAGCATGGCTCCACAGAGGTGCCTGACAACACACACAGCTAAGGCACTGCCATCTACCTTATGGCATCCCATAGTAAGCCGCACTTCCTGTTGTGACTTGAGCATGTAGATTTGAAGATGTATGTCAGAGACAGCAAAACATGCCTAGTTCCAGATGCACAGGGTTATGGGAATGATTTCCATACGGTGTGGTGTAGTTTGAAAACCATTCCGTTTGGGGTGGGGGAGGCGGCTGATGGACTCTCTGAGCCCTAAGTGAAAGTACACATGGCTGTGTAGGTAGGTAGGTAGGAAGGAAGGAAGGAAGGAAGGACGGACAGACACACAGACGATAGGGAAGTGCGTGGCACAGAGATTTGACAATGCTGGCCTTGAGAGCTGGGAGTACGGCCAGAGATGGACCCTGAGAAGAGTCACCAAACACTGTCCCAAAGTGGGCCTCTGACAAAGACTACAGACCTCTTCTCCCTCTGCAACAACTAGGCAGTGAACACACACGCGCGCGCACACACACACGCGCGCACAGAACCTACAGCTTCACAGATAGAGCAAGTACTCTGAGCTACATCCCCAGCTAGTCTGGGTTTTCTGTTGGTCCTACCCCCTCCTGCCCACCCCCAGCTTTTCAGACAAGAATCTCCCGAGATCCTCAGGCTGGCGATAGACTCATGTTGAGCTCAGCCAGGCCTGGACCCCGCCATCTTGGCCCTCAGCCTCCTGAAAAGCTGTAATACAGACTCGGCCTCCACAACTGGCCATCTAGTCTTTCCTCCAAATGTCCTATGGGGGAGCCCTGACCCCAGTGTGTGGGGAAGAGAATTTCAGGAGGCAAATAATAAGCGAGGGCACTAAGGATGAGTCCGTAACTAGGTCGATGAGTGTCCTTACAGGTAGAGACCCACTGTGCACAAGAGGAAAAGGCTCAGTAGGAAAACGCCTATACCCTGATCGTCATCTTCCAGCTTCCATCACTGTGGGCATTTTATCATGGCAGTCAAAATAGACTGATAACATAAAAGGACACATATGGTTATACAATATGGTAAATTTGCTTAACTATACATTAAAATTCTTTTTTGTTGTTGTTGTTGTTTTGTTTTGTTTTGTTTTTTTGAGACAGGGTTTCTCTCTGTAGCCTTGGCTGTCCTGGACTCACTTTGTAGACCAGGCTGGCCTCGAACTCAGAGATCCACCTGCCTCTGCCTCCCGAGTGCTGGGATTAAAGGCATGCGCCACCATGCCTGGCTTTAAAATTCTTAAAGTATTAAATTTTGTTATGTACATGTACCACAATTAAAAAAAAAAAAAAAGTAAAAGGTCTCAATACAAATAAAGTAACTCCTGCTATTGTTTTATCTTGTTCTGTTCAAAATCAGGAGATGGGCTGGAAAGGTCCTGAGTTCAATTCCCAGCAACCACATAGTGGTTCACAACCATCTATAATGTGATCTGATGCCCTCTTCTGGCCTGCAGGGGTACATGCAGGCAGAGAACTATATACATAATAATGAATAATTTTTTTTACATCAGGAAAAAACAAACAAAAACCTTTCCAAATGCATCTGTTCACCCAAAATCACACCGTTTTAGAATCACAGCATTTTAGAAACATTATGCTTTTAAACTTATTTTAGTTAACAAATAATAGTTGTACATATTACTGCCAGGCAGTGGTGGTGCACACCTTTTATCCTAGCCCTTGAGAGGCAGAGGCAGGGAAATCTCTTGAGTCTGAGGCCAGCCTGGTCTACAGAGTGAGTTCAGGACAGCCAAGGCTACACAGAGAAACCCTGTCTTGGAAAAAAAACAAAACTAAACAAAACAAACAAAAAAATCATACCTATAACTGATAGAATAAATGTCATGTTTTGACTAGGTTTACACTGTCAGGTGATTAAACTATACTAATAAATCACCACAGGCTTAGGTTTAGTGGCGAAATGGTTAATCTACTCTTAGAAATTCTAAAATACACAAGGCATTGCTCTCATTCACCCATCATTGTAACGCTCTGTCTCTCCCTCCCTCCCTCTCTCTGTCTCTCTCCCTCTCTCTATCTCTCTCTCTCTCTGTCTCTCCCTCCCCCCTCATGCTAACATGGTTTCATGCTCTTTAATCAACATTCAATGTTTTCCCACCTCACCTACATCCAGTCTACAGAATAGCCTATTCTACTCTGAGTGAGCTTCCTGAGGCTCCTCATACCCTGAGGTCATACAGTGCTGTCTTCTCAGGGGCTCATTTCACTTAGCATGGAGTCCTCCACATGCGTCCACTGTCTCAGGTGGCACGACTCACTGAGCACTAGTCCATCCTGTATGGACACATTTTCTTACCTACTCATCTGTATGTTCATGAACAACTGGCTTTCATCCATACATCCAACTACTCTAATCAGTACTACAATACGCTTGGGAGCACAGAGAACACTCTGCATATTTATTTCAATTCTTGTGGAAATACATGCAGAAGTGGGCTGTATTGATAATTCTGTTCTCCATAAAGTCTCTGTTAAACCACATTGCCACTGCTGTCCATAAGCATCCCTTGCCAAAACCAACACCGGTTACCTTGCACTGCTCCTGTTGTTCTGAAAGGACCGTGTGAGGAGTCTGATGACAGCACTTCCACGGTTACACCTGACAGGAAAACAGAGGACCTCTACTGCAGCACTAGAGAAAGGATACAGCCAAGAGGCCAGCAAGAGCGGGCAACATGGCTACTTACCTCACTCAGCAGGGTTTGAGAAAGGACTCAAAACTGTCAAATACATCTTCCTAACACCCCACATTATAGTTTAATCAATAGAAAAATAAATTCCAACAGATCTTCTAAAGTAGCTAACCAATACTTCTCAAAAGTGTTAAGGTCATTACAAACATGCCACGAGGAGTTAAAGGAAATATGACCACCAAATGTTAGGTGCTACACTGAACAAAAAAAGAGTAATAGGACAGGGGAAAAAAAGTCCTGAAGAACAGGGGAGGGGCGAAAAAGGTCTTTAGTTAATAGTATGTGACAATATTGGTTCAGTAATTATAACAAAAGTGCCATAATAACATCTGATCTGAAAAGGGAAAATATGCTGAAGAAACAAATGTATTTTAGAAAATGGTATTTCAGAAAAGTATTCAGATGCTCAGATACACAGAAGCCACAAAACAAGTGTCGAGAACTAAGAACAAAGCATCTGTCTGACTTTAATACGATGACACTAAAGCCAACAGCCAAAGGGAAGCAGTGAATGTCCCCATCTGTGGAAAGTCAGCAGTGCGTTGTAGTATTCTATGGAGGTACGTCTGAGACAAGACCGTGATATGTATGTAACCCAGGCTACCTCAAGTCATAGAATTTACAGGCATTTGCTGTACCATTGAATGAAAACCTCACTCTTAATCAATCAAGGCATGAAAACAGACATCACTGGGAAATTTAGGAATTACGCCTCAAAAGAACTAAAGGTAAAACAAGTTAGAAAGAAGGACATCAAAAATACCATGACATAGATAAGTGAATAGAGAAAGCCCGTGAAACTGAGAACCAAGAAAAGATTCCTCTAGAAACAGAAATAAAAGAGGGCACTGGGAAGAAACTGATGCTGAGAGATCGTCGAAGACTGTTAGGAGCCACAGTGACCGGCAGGTCGGAACCTGGAAGTGAACACACACAAAAACAGAACTACTCGGGACGACAGCGCGAAATTAACAACTTGCTGCTTTGCCACAGGACCCAAGTTCAATTCCTGGCACCCAGTCAGGGTGACTCACAACCTCCAACTCCAGCTCTAGGGGGTACAACGCCCTCTTAAGGACTGTATAGGCACCTATACCCACAAAATCACATACCCACACATAGACACAGTATAAATGCATAATTAAAAATAAATCATACTCACACACACACACATACAACAAAACTTGGGTCACAAGAAAAGAATAGTTAATCCATAACTATTAAAAGAAGATTGGATGCTGCTGTGGCTTGGTGTGAAGTGTGTCCCAGGTGCTGGTGCTCTGAGCCTTGGTCCCCGGCTAGTGATGGACTTTAAAGGCTGTGGAGCCTTTATTGTGTGGAGCCTACCTGTCAGAAACAGCTCAGGAGGGGTGGACGGGCCTTTGAAAACTTACAGGTCCCTAGTTCCTGCAATAAACTGCACCTCCATGGACCGTGCCTACACTTAAACACTCTAAAATCCTGTGCCATGGTAACGCTGCCTCCCTACAGTTGTCCATGGTAACCCTGCCTCCCTACAGTTGTCCATGGTAGCCCTGCCTCCCTACAGTTGTTCTTGTCAAGTGCTTTGGTCCACAGATGCAGTTATTAAGACTTTTCACTAAGGGCTAGAGAGATGGCTCAGTGATTCAAAGCCCACAGGTAACACACACAAGAGTTAAAGACTAAAGAGTTTTAAGATCAGGAACAAAACTTCCTGTTTTTACCATTCCCATCCAACACAGCACCAGAAATTCCTATGTGCAATTAGGCAAATAATGAAAATCAGATAGAAAAGGGAAAGCTTTCTGTGTGGAGAGATGAGACTACATGAAGACTGAAGAGTCCAAAATAAGGTCCTGTTGCTACTAATTAACAAAGCGAGGAGTGTAGCAGAATACAAAATCAACACATAAAAACACCCATTATTTATATACACAGTGATCAATAAAAAACTGAGAAAACAATTTCATCTATAACAGCATCAAAAATATTTAAGAATCAACAAGAAAGGAAATTATACTATGAAAATCAGAATACTAATATTAAACACATGATTAAACATATAAGGTTAAAATCACCTAAAGCAATCTACAATCAATGCAATCCCTGCCAAAAGTCTCATGACAGTTTCGTAGAAACAGAAACCGCCACCTGAAAGCAGTCCAAGACCCCGAGAGCCACAGCAACCCTGAACAGAGCAATGAGGTTGCAAAGTTTCTGATTACAAAGCGTAGACAAGACCAGTATTATGAACATACTAGGGACGACGCAGAGACAGACCTACGAAACTCAGTGCACAAAGCAGCCCAGAGAGAAACCCATTTTAACACAGAGCTGGGGGTTCTCACACGGGCACCAAGAACACGTAACAGGGAAAAACATTTTTCCAAAAAATGATCCTGGTAAAACCCAATATCCACATGCAAATCAAAGACAGACAATTCACATCACATATAAAAATTAACTCACAATGGATTAAAATCAAACATACAATGTAAAAACATGAAACTCCTAGAACAACACTAGATAAAAAGTTTCAGGTCACTGGCCACAGCTACGATTCCTTGATTCGACAGGACAGGACTTCATCCAACTCACTGCCAACAGTAAGGTAGCAGGAGAACAGGGAGTTACAAACCACACAGA
>OU015756.1:2141678-2156421 GCA_907169655.1 Acomys percivali | reverse complement strand
TGAACTCAGTTACTGCTCAGCTGCAGTGCTAGTGAACTGAGTTACTGGAGGGGAGTCTACAGTCACTGACTTGTTAAGCCAGTGTAACCACTAGCTATTTGTAAATCTTTCTCCTTACTCTCACAGCTAAGTGTGGTCCTAGCCTCTCATCACAGAAACTTGACTCTGCAACGGAGGCCACTACAGAAGTCACAACCAATCGCGGTGTAGAGCTGCAGTCAGGACCTAGCGGACATATCTACCATATACCCTGTGCCTAAGGCCTAGGGAACGGGCCAGAGGATCAGGGAGTTCACTGTGAGGTTGTGTCTACTGGTAACATCAGAAGCTACATCCGTAAGTCTCACCAACATGGCCGCCAGAACGTGAGCTGAGCCAGGATGACAGGCTCGGGCACGCCCAACTCTACAAGAAGAACTACAGGCAACTGAGGACAGCGGGGCAGGAGAGTGACCATTGGCTGCCCAGCGCCAACGGTCAGCCCTGAGATAGACAGACAAGCAGCAGCATACAGACTGAATAAACGGTATTTAGGAATATATGTATGTATTTCATGTATGCAATAACAATTAGTGAAATAAGGAAATCACGAATTAGAACAGGGAAGGGTATACAGGAGGGTTTGATGGAAGGAAAGGAAGGGAGAAATATCATTACAGTCTTAAAAATAAGGTTAAAAGGGGCTGGAGAAATGGCTCAGTGGTTAAGACTGCCACCTGCTCTTCCAAATTCCCAGCAACCACATGGTGGCTCACAAGCATCTGTAATGTGATATGGCGCCCTCTTCGGGCCTGCAGGAGTGCATGCAAGCAGAGCACTGGATACATAATAATAAATAAATAAATCTTTAAAACAAAATAAGGTTAAAAAAAAGACTGGCTGCGCTTCCAAAGGACCTGGGTTCTATTTCAGTCACCCACCTACATGGCAACTCAGAGCCATTTGTAACTCTAGTCCTGGGGGTGGGGGGGGGCCAATGCCCTCTTGTGGCCCCCAAGGGTATTGCATTCAGAATACACAGGCATACAGGCAAGCAAAACACGCATAAATACACATACAAATGAAATAAAGTAACAACATGACTACAAAACCCAGCCTGTATTGTGTATCACACAATCATCCATCAAGACGCCGTCAGTGAAGCCCACAAGAGGTGTCTTTTCTCCAACTGCAACTGCTCTTGAACTGGCCTTGCAGTGCCACAGGACACACTATGTCTTCTTTTCAGCATCCTGCTGCCACCACTGAAACACTTGACTGAAATCTGGCAGGATGTCTCAGCTGTCTCCCCTAAGCCCAAAGAAGGTGCAGCCAAGAAACTCCCTGAATCACAAGAGAAAAGCAAGTCAGAAGCCACAGAGCCAGTTGCCTTCCTGACCTGCTGCTAAATGCAGACTCATGAGCAAGCCTTGGCCAAAGGCAGAAACCCTGCCAGGCTGGCTCATACACTCGCTCTAATAGCACACAATTCAATTTTCTTAGCCACCAAGTCACTTTACAGTCATACCTGATCTAAGCCTCTTTATTGTAACATAGCCTCTATACAAGGATGACATGCAAATTGTAAAACTTTCCTATTTAAAAAAAAAAAAAAGAACATACACTGCCAGATATAAGAAATCTGAATAGACCTACCAGAAAAAGGCTCAGCTGAGTTGTCTAGTGAAGTCTACATCTACTCCAAATGTCTGAAGAATTAGCATCACTTTTCAAACTTTCAAAGAACTAGAACATTCCTTAATCTCTCAGGAAAATACTAGTCACATAACAAAGGCAGACAACTCCTAAGGGAATTCCAAATACCCCTGACAGATCTAAGTCACAATAGCTCACTCTACAAGCACCCCTAATTCAAAAACTGAAATCTAAAGCTCCTAAATACAAAACTTTTGGGGGCATCTGATGGCCTACTGGTAAATTCCACTTAAATATTCAGAACACAAAAAAATCTCTAAAATATGCATAAGCTCTGGTTCCAGGGTCTCAAGAGAAGGCTCAGGAGATGAAAACACTTGCTGCTCTCCCAGAAGACCAAAGTTCAATCTCCAGCATTCGTAGTGTGTGGCTCACAACCATCTCTAATTCCAGCTGTAGGAGAACTAAGTGTGTGCACACACACTTTAAAAAAAAAAAAAAAAGTTCTGGTTCCAAGCATTCCAGGGTTCTGTTTTCCCCAAGGACCTAACACGTGGACCTGATCATCCTCCCCGCTCCTGGTTCCTCTTCAAACACTGCAGCCCTGGCTCTCCCCCCTCCACCACTTCAGGCACTCTGTGCCCCACATAGCATGGGCTCATCCCTCCCAGTAACTCTTATTTAACCCATGCCTTTCTGTAAACTGAGGCACACTGCATCTCAAGTAAAAACCCTAACCAGCTTTTGCCTTTTATACCTGCTCCACACTTAACAAGAGTGCAAAATGAGTAACTTAGAACTATCCATCAGAATTCTGAAAGATTATCCCATCATCAATTATTTTCCAATGGTGATTCATAGTTCTTTTTATGAGCATTAATGACCTCCCCTTTATTTCTGGTGTCTAACACTTCAACATGGTCATGCTTTCAACACTATGTGAACACTCTGTAAGGCCATGTCTTCCTGGGGAGGGACGAAGCCCTGGGCATGCCAGGCAAGTGTCCTATCCCTGAGTCCGACCCCTCTGCGCCCAGCCCCTTTCTTTGTACTTTCGAGAACTGTCTTGCTCTACTACCCAAGCTGAACTTGAACTACTGTATTTTCCAGCATATAGACAACTCCCACCGACTTTAACTTTTCCAGTTAAAACATAGTTTGGAATATACTTGCTTTATAAGATTTCCAACACACATCCCGTGTCGCAGGCTCAGGCTGCAAACTCTATTATTTTAACTGGAAAAGTTAAAGTTTGGGTCGTCTTATACACCAGAAAATACGCCAGTTCCACGAAGCAGGCCTCCAACCCGCTGTCCTGCTTCCTCGAACCCTTGCTATGTAAAACTCAGCTCCTGCTCAGTCACTTATGTGACTCATTTCCTTAGTCTGTAATTGTTTCTCCCATGTTGAACCTCCAAATGTGTTGAATTTATTTTTCCCACTGTATCTATCCCTTTTTACCCTTTATGAAAAATTGTATTGTCTAAGCTTCTATTAACATTCTGAACTCCCAACTCTTCTATTAAACATTGAGTGTTCTGAACATTACAGCCTATTATTTCATATTCTAAATTTCTGTGGTTCATATTTTCTAAATGTTGCCTTTTTATAGATTTCCAAAGACATTGTTAACCCTTTATGGCTTTCTTACAGTGTCTCTACTTCCTCCACTGTCATTTTGGGCTTATTCTCAAACATTTGGTGCTCCCTACGTTTTAAAAAGTTGCTTAGAAGGCTGGCGTGACAGCTCAGCACTGGCTGCTCTTCCAGAGGTCCTGAGTTCAATTCCGGGCAACCACAGGGTGGCTCACGGCCGTCAACAGTGTGATCTGATGCCCTCTCCTGTACATGCAAGTAGAGCACTCATGCACACAAATCTTTTTTTTTTTAAGTTGCTTAGAAAGAAACTGTGGGTAGGTGCCACTATAGTACCATCAGGTTGAGTCATTTACATGGGTCTTCTGTTATCAACTGAGTTGTGGTTTTCTTTTTTCACATCAGTCTGCTGTAAAAAGGATCAATTTTCCAGTCCTGCACCTGGAAGCTTAAGTCCGCAGCACCGCAGCCTGCTTGTTCTTGTCTACACAGATCTCCCAGCTCAGTGTAAGAAAAGAAATGTGAGGGGGGTGGCTGGAGAGATGGCTCAGAGGTTAAGAGCACTGCCTGCTCTTCCAGAGGTCCTGAGTTCAATTCCCAGCAACCACATGGCTCACAACCATCTATGATGTGATCTGATGTGCCCTCTTGTGGCCTGCAGGTGTACATGCAGGCAGAGCATGTATACATAATAATAAATAAATAAATCTTAAAAAAAAAAAAAAAGAAAAGAAAAGAAATGTGAAGCTAAAAGATCCCGTGATTTACAAACTTTTACCAAACGCAGAAGCCACCGATTCGCGACCAATTGCAGCCCCTTCACTGCGTGTTCGCAGATTTTCCTGCAAAGTCAGGTCACGACTTGTTGCCAGGTCTGACTTCAGTCTCACTCTCTTCATCCTCTATTTCAATTATAGGGGACGTTGATAATAAATGGCTCTTTAATCTACCATGCTCAAATAAAGGCTAATCTTACATTTCAAGTTTGAGCAAGGCAAAGAGGCATCTCAGTAGTTACTCTAGTTACTGTATTAGACTAAAACAATATGACCTATAGATTTTTTTCTCTTGTATAAAAATTAAACCCCTCAGTTGGGAGTGGTAGCGCACACCTGTGATCCCAGCACTCAGGGAGGCAGAAGCAGGCGGATCCCTATGAATCAGATGCCAGTCTGGTCTATAGAGCTAGTTCAAGACAGCCAAGGCTACACAGAGAAACCTTGTCTCAAGAAAAAAAAAAAATTTAAACCCTCTTTGAGGCTAACATAAAACCTTCTTTAAAAGATTTATACGCAGGAGCACAAGTGCTCACAACCCATGGGTCATCACTTCAGCCTCCAATGTACAACTTTCTTTACCCCAATAAACAACTTTTTAAAACATCTAATTTTAATAAAACAGAAAGAATTGCAGGAATTTGAGAAAATATGTACTCTCCTGGAAACGCTAGGAAGTTTATTAAATAAAACAGTCTAGTCTTTAGTTATGGTTTATTTGATATATAAAATTCTAAAAGGTAGGCTGGAGAGATGGCTCAGAGGTTAGGAGCACTGCCTGCTCTTCCTAAAGGTCCTGAGTTGAATTCCCAGCATCCACATAGTGGCTCACAACCATATTTAATGAGATCTGCTGCCCTCTTCTAGTGTGCAGGTGTACATGGAGGCAGAGCACTGTATAATAATAAACAAATAAATCTTAAAAAAAAAAAAAAAAGAAATAGCTTTGAGACATACATGTGCATGTACACCTGCACTCCAGAAGAGGACATCAGATCCCATTGTAGATGGTTGTGAGCCACCATGTGGTTGCTGGGAATTGAACTCAGGACCTCTGGAAGAGCAGGCAGTGCTCTTAACCTCTGAGCCATCTCTCCAGCCCCTCAAAGCTATTTCTTAATCACACAAAGTTAAGCCTAATACTGGGTCTTATACACTAAACTTTTTAATGAAACAATTCCTTTTCCACTCAATCATTTTAGCATAGAAGTATGATTTGTTTGCCTTAATGTTTTAGGTTTTGTTTTTGTTTTTTACCATTTTTTGTTTTTATCATTTGTTTAAAAAAACACAGCAAGGCCAGGCAGAGTGACACAAGCCTTTAATTCCAGCTCAGGAGGCAGGTGGATTTCCTTGAGTTTGCAGCCAGGCCAAGCTAGTTTATACAGAATGAGATCCTGTCTTGAAACAAACAAACAAACAAACAAACAAAAACAAACAGCACATTTTTAACGACTAAGGAGCAGAAATCAATTCTGATTAAGTTTCAGTTAATAGTGAAAGGAAAACTGGTGAATGAGGCCTGGAAGACAAGACAGCCAGGGGGCAGCAGACAGACTGTCCACCTACACGGCCACCCAGGGGGCAGCAGAAAGACCGTCCACCCACACAGCCACCTCTACCACAGCTGAGAGCACCGCTACATGAGACGGTCACCTCAGTAGCCAGGACTTCTGAGATGGGGAGTGTCCGCAATCAGCTCAGTGTCCTGGTGTCCTTGCCACAGCGGGGCCTCTGCTCCTGCATGTAGCTGTTTGTCATCACTGTTCAACTCACAGGCAGGGTGAGCACGCAGGGACCCTATCCCACAGCTCAGGAACCACATGCCAGGAGAGCGGGGTATCAGCAAAGCTTTGCTTCCTGTGCCCACACAACCAAGAGTCGCTTTCTGGTGTCTCTTCTTGTCACTCATCCCATCTACACAGGCTCCAGGTCTGAGAAATACAGATGAAATCTCCAGCTCCCCCTTGATAGCTGGTTTGGGGGAAAACAGGTAACCGAGACACAGCCAAGTTTAACAATTTACCCATGATTCTAAAAGCTATTACCATGTTTCTATAAGCTAATACTGTTATTATGGTGAAAATGTACATTTATTTCAAAACTAACACATTACTACCTTAAAACTGTAAGACTCCATTTAATCTAAAATGTTACTGTTTTTTGAAAGCAAAAAAATATTTAAATTTTATTATTGCTGTAATTTTCATGGTTTTCCTAATTCTATTTCAAGAATGACCATCTACACATACGCTTCTAGACGTTATGAAACGTAACATACACTCAACTAAGGTGCTCTTAGAAATCCTAGGAAAGGCCAGGCATGGCGGCACTCGCCTTTAATCCCAGCACTCCACAGGCAGAGGCAGGAGGATCTCTGTGCATACTACCATGGTCTACAAAGCCAGGACAGCCAGAGCTACACAGGAAAAAACAAAACAAAAACTGTCTCAAAACACCACACAGAAAAGAAATACTGTAAAGATCAATTAGACTGTAAAACATGTACAAGGCAGGGAATTAAGTCTCCCAGCACTTCCGCTAACGCTGAGCACAAGGCGCAGCTCAGAGGCAGGGCACCTGGCGGCCGAGCACAGCCTGCTTTCCTTCCACCTCCAGTGAGAGGACAGTGTCCCCCTCCCAGGGCTAAAGTCTCCAAAGCAAGTGCCTACTTAACAACAGAGAAGCTGATAGCCTGGATCATTAACTTTAATTATTGCTGGTTTTTATATCAGCTCTTCTATCAACTATCTCTCATACAATGACTAATATGTACTATTTTAATTAGGATGCAAAATCACATTCCATTGAACTCAACTATTTCATTCAAAATCCAACCATGACAGTATAACTTTCTTGGATTTTAATGTGCTTTTGTTTAGTTGGTTGGCTGGTTTTATGAGAAAGGTCTCTTTTTTCCCGGGGGGGGGGGGGGGGGTGTTTTGCTTTGTTTTGTTTTTTGAGACAAGGATTCTCTGTGTAGCCCTGGCTGTCCTGGACTCGCTTTGTAGACCAGCCTGGCCTGGAACTCACAGCGATCCACCTGCCCCTGCCTCCCCAGTGCTGGGATTAAAGGTGTGCACCACCACGCCCGGCGAGAAAGGTTTCTCTGTAGCCCTGTCCCAGAACTTACTTTGTGGACCAGGCTGGTCTCAAGTGTTCTTACACCAAACTTAACCAAAACTCAAGTTAGAGTCTTTTATGGAAAAAGAGATATGTATCTAAAGATTTCTAACTCAAATGTGAACTTCACCGCTGACTGAACTGTTGAATAGCAGAAGACAGGAACCCCGCTCCACTTTGATATGGCGCACGGGTTTGTACATGACCGTGTGAGCGCGTGTGCTCAGACACCTGTCAGCCTATGGAGGTCAGAGACGTCCCGGAACTTGTCACCTCAGCCACACTGACCTGTGAGGGGGCGCCACAGATCCCCCTCCTCAGCCTTCCTCCCCTCATCCCACTCCGCCCCAGGAGTTACCTGAGGTCACAGATACACAAATCTGTCCTCAGCTCTTATCAAACTCAAGCTCTCACACGTGTGTGCTGCCCGCTGAGCTGTTCCTCTCGCACCCAGCGCTTCCGCTTTTAGCTCTGCACTGCAGGATGAGGAGCCCCAGCATTTCATATTTCACAGTATCTTTTTTTTCCCCCTTAACAAAGTCCATCTTCTGCTCACTGTGCCCTTGGAGCAGAGACAAGGAGACCCCGGAGCACAAGTCGGTTTCATCTAAGCTTGACAGCTACGTCTAGGGCAACACTCTGAACACCTGTCTCAGGACAGTAGCATCACTTCCGCTCCGCTTGGCACTTCCTCCCCATCAATACTTAGCTCCACCCGACTCTTCCTTTCAGTCACTTCCCCAAGCAAACGCCAGCTGCAGTTTTTTCCACTTCCTCATGGAATTCTGGTCAAAGATCAGTAGAAGCTTTCACTTCAAACTTCCGAGGCAAACTTCCAACCCCTCAAGCTCATGCTATGATCTCACCACGTTTATTTGCGTTACCTTTGCTTTAACACTGAGCACCTGCATCCTCCAGCTCCCACCACAAGGATTCTCTCCCAACAGCCATTTCTCCCTGGTAAGAGCGGCTCTGCTTTTCCACCAGTTTATCTATTCATAGCACGTCTTCAAATTTAGGTAAAACATTATTTTACAAAGCAGCTTTACTAAATAACCCACTTTCATCACTCATCTGATTTTATGCTAGCCCACCATCTACCTAAGTGCCCTCCAAGCCGTAGGGCATTCCCAAGAGACACTAAACTGTACAAGCCAGCCAGGCAAAGCAAGGGCAGGGCAACTTTAGCACGGATGTATTTTCTGGTTTTGTTAATTAGTTCAGGGTTTTTGTTTTGTTTTGTTTTGTTTTTGGTTTCGAGACAGGGTTTCTCTGTGTAGCCTTGGCTGTCCTGGACTCGCTTTGTAGAGCAGGCTGGCCTCGAACTCACAACGATCTGCCTGCTTCTGCCTCCCAAGTGCTGGGATTAAAGGCATGCGCCACCACCGCCCAGCATTATTTCAGGTTTTAAACAAACAGTTCAGGGATTTACCCTAGAGAACATTACTTTTTAGTCTGGCTTTCCACCTTGCTTGGATTTTTTTTTTTTTTTTTTTTTAAGTATAAGCATAGACTGACAATTCCACTTGATGTAAACAAAACTCTTAAACATATTATATGTAACAACTTACTATATATCACTCCAGGTTCAGAAACATGTGGTAGGGAGATTTCACCTGCAAACCATATTACTTTTACTGATAATTGTAATTCTCAACTCTACAGTGTTAACAAATGTACATTTAGTCAGCCTGGCTCCTTCCCTGATTTCTCTATGGGTCTCCTGCCTGCTGTCAGGCTCATGGACAATCCAAAATGCGACAAACTTCAGTTTCAAGTAGAAAATGGAGCATATCACATACTGCAGTGAAAAGTATTTTTGCAGATTTTTTAAATAAGAAATTTTTTAAAAAGCTTAATAGACACAAAAGAAAGTGTGCGTGCAATCACAGAAACAAGACGTTTCTGAAAACGTCCAAATGGATAAAAATCCATTTTATCAAAACCAAATTCACAAATGGTTATCGAACAACATGGTAACAAAGACACACATGTTCTTCAGGTTTCCTACACAGGCTCCGTCCCAAAGCCTCAATAGCAGTCTAACTACCTTGTCAGTTCCTAAATCCAGTACAAAAAAAAGCAGGTGCCCACTTTTTATAAAATCTTAACATTTTGAAGTCACAACATGTACGTTTTTCAATGTCTAACCTCAGCCCTTAACCCTAAGGGAATCCAGCAGATGGTTAGCCACCTCTAAAGACTAACTATATAAATCCTCAAGAGAAGCAATATTTAAGTACATTTATTCAAAAACAAAAAACAATATTTTCACATGGAATACAAATTTTTATTTTTTAGCTCAAACACATTCGTCATCTAAAAGTTAATAATCAGGTGTTTTTATGGCAATTTCTACAGAATATCCATTCTTCAAAACTAGGTATAATAAAACATAAAGCTACCTATTTTCTTTACTATATACTTTTATGATTCTAAGTCCTCTAACCCTCGGGGAAAAGCCAGGCCGCCACTGCGCAGCATGAATGAGTAACAGGGATACAAGTGTCGTTTCCAACTTAAGATTTTAAAAATTCATTTAAAATTTACTTAAAGTAAAAATCATGATCGAGGCAGCAGCAATGGCTCAGCGGTCAAGAGCACTGTCTGCTCTTCCAGAGGTCCTGAGTTCAATTCCCAGCAACCACATGGTGGCTCACGGCCATCTATAATGAGATCGGGCGCCCTCTTCTGGCCTGCAGGCACACATGCAGGCGAAACACTGTATACATAATAAATCTTTTTGTAAAAAATCATGATCAACAATTATATTTCTCCATTTCTTTAATCTTTCTGTAGAGATGAGGGGTAGAGAAGAGGGCTGAGGCAGGCACACGTAGCCCAGGCTGGCCTCACTAACCTTGTAGCCAGAAGATGACCTCCAGCTCCCAATCCTTTCGGCCCCACCTCCCACATGCTAGGCTACTAGGCCGACATCACCCCTGGTCAGCCAGCATCTCACTTTCAGTTGGTAAGGCCTCCCTTCCTGGGTTAACTACTCAGGTTCACGTGCAGCAGCCCACAGGGTAACACGCCAGCTACTCATAGGTTAACAGAAGCCAGAGCTCTTCTCCTTGAGAGGTGGATACGTGAAAGACTCCAAAAGGCATCCATGCAAGGGGACCGTTGACATACTTCTTGTACATACGCATAAGTAATACTACGATGAAAAGACAGCTGTCATCTAGGAAGGCAACAGAAATCTCTATATTCCAAATAAACTCCCAGGTCAGACTCTAAGCACTAACGGTCCTATCAATAAAAACCGGGAATCCTCCCCAGTCTTGGCATGAACCGCAATGTGTGGGGGAGGGGCTGTGGTCATCATACCAACTATCCCGTGACTTACCTCTAACTCCATACAACGGCAAACAAAGACTCAAGGCTCATTAACTCTTCCCATCCTTGGAAAAATATAGGTATGCCATCAACAAATCCAGGAAAAAACTAACCCGAGGTAGTAAGAGGTCAAAACACTGGCTACATATGTCTGACAGGGAATTAATACAAGGCAACACAGAACACCTTTTTCAGTGTAGAAAATGTTCTTTATTATTTTTTGAAATACAAAGTTTCAATGTGTAGTCTAGGCTAGCCTTGAACCCACAGAGATATGCCTGCCTTTAGAGGAATGCTGGAATTGGAGGGGGGAGAGGCAGGGAGGGGTTGTAAAGATTGTGTATATGAGTGTGTGCTCAGTGTGTGTGTATGTGCCATGTGAGTGCCCTACTCACAGATTCCAGAGGGGAGCACAGTCCCCTGGAGACTAAGTCAGACAGCTGTGCACCTCCTGATGTGGGCTCTGGGAACTGAACTCACGACCTCTGGAAAAACAGCAAGCAATCTTAATCACAAAGCCACCTCCCACCCCCATCCCCCAAAATGTTCATTATCATGATCTAGATTCTAGGAAAAAGTTACCTGTGTACACTCTTTGGTACTCAACAGATGAGTATTACGTCTGTGTTGAGCTTTGCCTACATACAGCATTTAAAAACAAGTCACTAACAATTCCTCAGCGTTCACTCTTCCTGATGAATCACCTTCACACTGCAAACAAACAATACCCTCCTATAGGGAAACTCTTGCAAGAGCCGTAAGCCTTTGGTATTTTTTTTCCAGCATTTTTCTTACTCTGCGTGATATTAATTTTCCTAAATCTGTTCAATAAATTATGCACATACATATTCCACTACAAAATTATTAGGGCTGTGTTTCTGTATCTCTCACATCCCAACCCCAAATTCCAATCTGTCATTTGCACTCAATGTATATCTGATTTAAGTTCCATCAAATTTTTAAAGGAATACTGTTCTCAAGCATTTCTTTTTCTCAACCATCATTTAATTAAATTTTAACTATATACTCTCTCCAAAATCCTAAAAAGGCTTTTTTCTGTTTTGTTTTGGTTTTGGTTTTTTGAGACAGGGTTTGTCTGTGTAGCCTTGGACTGGACTGCCTTTGTAGACCAGGCTGGGCTTGAACTCAAAGCGATCTGCCTGCCTCTGCCTCCCAAGTGATGGGATTAAAGGTGTGCGCCACCACACCCAGCTCTAAAAAGGCCTTTCTATACCTGCACTGTCTAATTCAGTAACTGTATATGTCTAGTCTAAATTGAACTAACTGCTTTATGTCTGTAGTAGCATGGGATTTTAAAGACTCAATACAGATAATGAATGTAAATGTTTCGGTTATATTCATATATTAAAATGAGCATTTTAGATATAGAGGGCGGTGGTGGCACATGCCTTTATCCCAGCACTCGGGAGGCAGAGGCAGGAGGATCTGGGAGCCAGAGGCCAGCCTGGTCTACAGAGTGAGTCCAGGACAGCCAAGGCTACACAGAGAGACCTTGTCTCAAAAATCCAGAAAGGAGGAGGAAGAAGAAAAGAAAAAGCAGCTTCAAGGTAGGCCAACATCGTGGTACCAATGTCCAGCTACTGAGACAAAGAGCCTTTATACAACGGCCAGGACTAACATGAGCAAGAAGATACTACTTAAAATAATAGGAGGCAGAAGATGCCTTTTATACTGCTGAGTTTTGAACCAAGAGATAAGAACTGTACAAGAGGGTAAAACAGACACACAGGAAGCCAAGAAGACAAAGTAAAAAGGTCTCATCTCTAGGATCAAGCTCACACCTGGTGATCCCTTGACTATAATGCTTTAAGTCTGAGGTATTTCCTCGTATGTAAAATGGAAACATATGCCTTGTTAGCATTATAGAAATGCATAATAGACAATTTATATTAATGCCATTACTACATTACAGTGCTAGGATCAGGGGCAACCTTTCAAGCAAGCCATGACGCAAGCCTGTGTTCCCAGCACTTGGAAGACAGCAGGCAGATCAAGACCACCCTCAGCTATATAATGTGTTGGACTACATGAGACTATACTCGCTGGGTGCTGTGGCGCACATCTATAATCCCAGGACTGGGGAGACAGAGGCAGGCAGATCTTTGTGAGTTCAAGGCCAGCCTGGTCTACAAAGTAAGTCCAGGACAGCCAACACAGGGAAAAGCAAAAACAAACAAAAGACCATGTCTCAAAAAAAAAAAAAAAAAAAAAAAAGGAGGGGGTGATTTTGCCATATTTTTTTAACTTGCTGAAAACAACTTTTAAACATAAATGAAACACAGTATTTCATGTTTACCTATCTCCTTGTGTGAAATAAAATTTACTAGCTTATACAATTTTGTTTAGCTTAAGAATTTGTGCTTGTGTTAGGGGAAAGAGCAGAATATTAAAGAGGGGAAAATAACATTATATCAAATATATGCTTGTGGACACACAGGGGAAAAAGGGGAAACGGGCAAAGAAAATGCTCTATTCAGAGAAATTAAAAGTCCTAAAAGATCACATTTCCCTCCTCACCTGTTTGCTCATTTGTTTTAGGGGTGCTGTTATACGCCTGTCTAGAGACAAGAGCTCAGTGTCATGTCCCCAACAGCTTTCCACCTTTACTTTTTGAGACAGGGTCTCTCACTGAACCTAAAACTCAAGATCAATGAAAGAATGACTAAAGAAACTGTGGTACATTTACACAATGAAACACTATTCAGCTATCAAAACCAAGAAAATCTTGAAATTTGCGGGCAAATGGATGGAACTAGAAAAGACCATCCTGAGTGAGATGATCCAGTCCCAGAAAGACACACATGGTATATACTCAATTATAAGTAGATATTAGCCAAGCATAGATGTCCTCTGAGAAACTCCACCCAGTGGGAGTTACAGTCAGATAACTGGGACTTATAGATGGACCTTGGGAAGAGAGCTGAAAGCCGTGTGGAAGAGATGTGGGGGGAGGGACCTAGAGGGGTCAGGAGCTCCACAGGGAGACCTCTAAGGCCAGTGCATCTGGACAGAGGGAGCCTGCTCAAACTGATGCACCCACCAAGGACAAGCATGCAGAGAACCTGGACCGCTGCTGAGATGTAGCTGGCGGACAGCTCCTGCTCCATGTGTGTGGGGAGGGAGACAGAGGCGAGAGAGGGGTCCGCCTCTGACAGGAACTCTGTGCCTCCAATTTCATCACTGCCCTTTGCTGGGGCAGCCCTGGGAGCACTCAGAGGAAGGGGCTGCAGGCTACCCTGATGAGACCTGACAGACTGTGGTCAATCAGTGGGGGAAGCCCCCATCAGAGGTCTAGGGGAGGGGATAGAGCAGAAGAGGGAAGGAGGGTGGGAACCCGAAGGTAAGAGCGAGGGGATAACAGTAGGGATGTATTGTGAATAAATTACATGAAAATAAACACAAAACTCAAGCTCCATAGCTTCAGGGATTCTACCTTTACTAGCCTGGTATAGGTTTGGCTCACAGACACATGCCTCAGCTGGCTCTCACATCACAGTCTAGCGCAGGGACCCTCACTCTTACCTAGGTAAGAGCTTGAATATAAACGTACCACATTCCGCACACATAACCAACGCCCCCTCTTCTCTCCTCTAATGGTCACGGCCACAGGATCAACGTTATAAAAGACAGCAGTGCTCTCAGGGTGCTGTCAACAGGGCACCGAGACCTCAGGGCGATGTAAGGAGGGCACCGAGACTTCAGGGCGATGTAAGGAGGGCACCGAGACCTCAGGGCGCTGCCAACAGGGCACCAAGACCTCAGTGCACTGTACGGAGGGCGCTGACAGGCACTCACTGCCAAGCACATCTATCTGCCTATCCTCTTTCAGTTATCAAGTGACGTACAGTCACTCTTAACCTGGTCACAGGTATTACTCTACACTTTTATCTGCTCTAACATTCTTTGTAACATTTTCATTTTGTAGATACAGCCTAAAATGAGACATTTACAAAAACCAACAATTCTTCAACGACTACTGGTGAAATTTTGAGTCATTGCCGGAGCAAACAATGACAGTAACTACTGTTTATTAGGCAACACTTACTGGGAACTACGGGCCAGAGAGCCACCTTTACGTGAAGTCTAGACCGCCAAGGCGGTGCTCTTGTTTAATCCACGTGCTGCTCACACCGCTAAATCCCAATGTTGCCAGTCTCACCCGACGGCTCACATTTCTAACTATCTCTTCTTGCCTCAGCTGTGACTCTGTATGCACGCTAACACACTCTGTAGCCGCTGTATGCACGCTAACA
>OU015756.1:2120911-2141668 GCA_907169655.1 Acomys percivali | reverse complement strand
ACACACTCTGTAGCCGCTGTATGCACGCTAACACACACTCTAGCCGCAGGACTAACGACGTCATCAGTCCAAGTCCAACAAGGTAGGGGAGACTATTTGCAAACAGAGAGACACCCTCTCCAGTTAACGGCGGTCTGAAAGTACCAATTACCTCCAACACTGCTGGGAGGTTGACTTTTACACATACATAGGTATGTGTGCTTGCAAATAAAGGACCCCATGGAGGAAGATTAAGATAGTAGCCTTTAAAAAAATACAAGAGCCGGGCATGCTCATGCACGCCTTCAATCCCAGCACTCGGGAGGCAGATCTCTGTGAGTTCGAGGCCAGCCTGGTCTACAAAGCAAGTCCAAGACAGTCAACGTTACACAGAGAAACCCTGTCTCGGAGGAAAAAAAGAAAAAGGAAGTAACTGAGCACGGAGTGGTATCGTACACCCTGAGATCCAGGCAGAAGCTGGTGGATCTCTGAGTTCTGGCCAGCCTGGTTTACATACTGAGTTACAGGACCGGCAGTCTATGTAGAGAACAAAAACAGAACAAAAAAATGTAATCAGTAACTGATAGAATACAAGTAAGCATGTTTGGTAAACGGTACTTTTAACCCCATGATGTGTATATATGCTAAGAACAGCACAATACATAAGATCTGTGCGTACCACGCTAGTCAGCTTCAATTCTACCACAATCTAAACTAAGAGAATTAAGTTTCAGGGGATAAATCTCTTATCTATAAACTTACTTACAAACCTAAAGGATTCCCTACAGATAAGGCAAGTCTGTCAAAGACCAGAGAGACAGGTTCAAGACAAGGTAGCCTTGGCCCGGCCTCCCTGCCCAGCCTCCCTCCCTGCCCAGCCTCAAGAAAGCCACTTTTCCTCCTGAAATCTCAGCATTTCTTCTGCAGAGTTACAGCTGGCTACCTCACAGGACTTCTTTTTCTAATTAATATCACTCAACTGGGAGAGGATATTGTGGGGAGGGGAAGACACTGGAGGGGCCAAGAGTCATACTCTACCTATGACCCACATAGGCCCCAATTGATAATCTGCCTTAGCTACAACAGTGAGAGGATTACTAGTGTGGGCTTCCAAGCCTGACAAGTCTCTAATCTCAAGAGCTCCTCCACTGAAAAGCACAGAAGCATGCAAACCTCATAATCACCCAAGAAGCCCAGGTTAAGTTAGCACAAGCACCCTCACAGGTCTACTTTGGAGAGCTGAGAAAAACCAAGGAGTGGTTAAACTGAACCCTTCAGAAACAAGAAAACACCCTTTCGCACAGACACTATTCCCTAATGAAAAACCCAACTAAATGTGGTGTTCTTTGGTCTAGATCTTTAGGAGGTGCTACTTGTTTGTGTGAGAGAGAAGAGAGATACTCTGGCCAACCAGCAGGGTGAGCTAGTGCCAGAACCAGTCATTTTCAAACCCTGCGCAGTTCACCGGCATAAACAGCACTGTTGAAAGCAGCTATCTCCGAACAACCTTCATCACAAGCAGTACCTTCGGACTACACCTCCTACACCGCTCAGTGTCTGCAGACTGCTGTGCATAAAACACATCTCCACACCAAACGCAGGAAAACGTTAAGACCTCATGAACAGCCAAGTTACACACGCCACCACTCACTCCCATGCTTGGTTTACAAGTCACCAGCTTAAGGTTTTTCTTTTTAGTTTTCTAAAAAGACTGCTAAGAACTCAGAGTGCCCTGCAACGCAGACTGCATGGCTTGACAAGCGACTTCTACACTTCCTGCATGCCAACTCCTTCCCTGTGTGGCTGGCTACTCTTAGCAGGTAACACTTCTCCTCCAAGAAAAGTCACACTGGAAAGAGTCCACGTTATTAATCCTACACAATTAATGGCGTCCTTGGTGTGGCAGACTCTCTACCATTTTGTCTCTCAGGAGTCTTCTTGAGTCCTTTGCCACCCAAACTCTCCTAGAACTTGAACTAAAAAAACCTGGAAAGCATTTAAGGCACGCAGGTGACACTCACTTTATAATTACAAAGACCTCAAAGTAACCCTAATTACCACAAAACTGTGTGTAATTAAATCTACTCAGGGTTGCACATTACCAACTAGCCTTCCAACCCTTTTTGAAAGAAATCAGTACTTTTAAAAGCACGTTAAGTAGCCAATACAAGTCTCCCAGGCACCGCTGTGACCTCCCGCCTCAGGTGACTTTACCATTTGTTGTGTTTCCTAAGACATGTACCAGTAGCCACTGGGCTTAAAGTCATTTTAAACTGTAGTCTAAGGGGCATATTTATGTATCCAACCAAACAACATTAAAAAATCAAAGGTACTAGCATAGTTTTCAGCACCTATTTTGCCTCTTAGCCTTTTCTAGCAATAATGACAGTTATCTAGAACTTTCCTATATTACTTATCAAGCACATGTGTTTTGTTTTTAATTTTTACATTTCTGTATCAAATCTGCTTTGGGGGGAAAAAATCTCAAAATTCATACATAAGCAACACTGCTAAAAAATTATATAATATTAAACTTCCTGTCACAGGTCTCACTAATGACACTATTTAATTAATGGGTAAACTCAGTAATACCCTTTGTTTTAAAACCAACTGCCACTGCTAACAGAACTAGGACCAGAGCAGGGTAGGGGCTGAAAGACCATCTTCCGTTACACCACTAAGGCGCTCACACTCGATATACTGCTAAGAGACTGGGGAACAAGTTCTCAGCAATCTTCCTTTGTAAAACTGTATGTTCCATACAGTCAGCATCCCTCCTGCCTGCTCATACAAAACCGCTCTGCATTTGAAATACAATAGGGAAATACATACCTAGAAAGAAACATGGAAAACTAAAGGTTTAAATAATGTTTTAGAGTTCATAGTTTATAATAATCTAAGTGTGTTGCAATATTCCCTCATTTAATTATATTAATGGCAAATACAAGGCCATCAGCTCTTTTGAAATTCACACTTCAGTGTTAGTTATTTGCTATACAACGCATGGTTGTAAACGCAGTATGGAGTGTTCCAAACTTACAGCTGTATTTCTAACAGCAATATGCAAACCACGGCATTAGTACCAGTCAGGCGTCCGGCTTTTATCAATCTAAACATCTACGCTGAGTTCTAACCTCATTATGGAGCCTTGATTTCTTTTCTTACCAAACCTACCCGAAATACAGCGTTGCTGGCATCGAGGTCCCTAGACACTTACACATGGCACTGAAGCTGGTTTCCTTGCTGTGGGGAACTTTAGTTGTTTAGTTTCTGAAAAACTTTCCTTCGTGGGACGAAGGCAAGCAAGCCTAACACATTCCCCCATACGCAGTACTCTTGGCACCAGTCAGAACTGGCCAGAACACATGTTTGGATATGGCTTTGGAAATTAGCTTGTACACAGAATAGGACCATCATTTTGGGGGCCCCAAGGCGTTGCGTATCCCTCCTCGCTGAATTTATCACATAAAATCTGGAATCTAATATAAAGGTTCTGTAACACCTATATATTAAGTCAGTATCACTTAAAACAGTTGAAGAAAACTTTTTCCACTAAGGTCGCTACACCATGGATGGGATCCCAACACGAGAGACGTCTGTGGAAGTCTCGCAACAAGAAACCACCCTAAGTTTCCAAGGACGGGGAAGGGTCTGGGGCAACTCATCTTCACGCTCTTGGGAGAAGTGGACGGAGCACACCTGTTTTCCTCTGGCAGAGATTAAGCTCCCAGGGACACAAAGGCCAGGAAATCAGACCTGGAGATGCAAAACGCTTTAGCTGGGTACCCACCAAGCCCCTGGCAACCCAAACACTTCGAGTGATTTTTCTTTTCCTTTTCTTTTTTTTTTTTTTTTTCCCCTCTTTTTCCTAGCCTCTTGGAGTTACTTCCCAGGCACTTAGCGGCGCAAGACAGTCGCAGACCAGTGGGGAGAAGGGAAGGCTATGTGGTCTAGTCCCAAAGTCAGGGGAGGGGTGTGGACAGTTACCGCCGCCGGAGCTCCAGGCCGGGACCGGCTGCTGCTCAGACCGCCCCGTTACTCAGGGCATTACAATGGCGACCGCGGGGCTCCCCCCACCCCCACCTACCCCACCCTCACGACCTCCGGATCTCGGCCCCCTTCACCCCCTACCGCTCACTGGCTGCTGCGCTGCATGTGACTAAACAAAACCCCCCAAGTCCGGAGCCCGGATCAGCCCCTTTGTGTCCGCCACCGGATCAGCCGCCGCCGCCGCCGCCGCCGCCGCCGCCGGGGCGGCCCGGCCCCCCCCCCCCCCCCCCCCCCGCTTCCCGCCCGTCCGCCGCCGAGTCCCGCCCCGCGGCGGCCGCCGCCGCTCACCTAAGGTTCCGCGGCCCCCCGCGACCGCCGCCTCCCGGACCCCGCGGCCCGGGCTCCTTGTGCAGCAGCAGCAGCAACTCCGCCTCCTCGGCAGCCGCCGCCGCCGCCGCCATCTTAGCCTGTGCGGCAAAACGCGTCCTTTTGGATGGTTGGGAGCCAGCCTAGGGCGTAGCTTTCCCCGGGCCCGAGCGCCGCGGGCCGGGTCCCCCCCGCAACTTCTTCCGCCACCCTCAAGTCCTGCCACCGCCTCAGCCCGGGGGTGGGGGGTGGGGGGGTGAGAGGGGGGGACACGCGCGCGGAACCCAGCCGCGGGTGAGGGGGGGGGAAAGAGGGGGCGCGGGGGAACCCTCGGCGCCGCCGACGGGAAACGAGACCCCCCGAAACTCACAGTTTGGTGCCGTGTGCGTCAAACCGGGGCGACGTTGGGAGCGCGCGGCGTCCCCGCGTCACACGCCCGCCCTGCACGCTACTCGGCTCCCGCGGCCCCCTCCGCTCCCCGCTTCTCGCCTCCGGCCGCGGTTCCCACGGCGCAGGCGCGCGGCTTTCCCGCCTCTTGCCTGGGCCCGCGGGCCGCCCGGGGAGAGGCCAGCGTGGAGCGGAGCCCCGGTGGGCCCGGCGAGGCACGCGGCGGGGGGGGGGGGGGGGGGGGGGGGGGGGGGCGGCGGCTGCAGGAAACACTGCACCGCTGTTCTCGGGTGCCAAGGGGGAGGGAGAGAGAGAGAGAGAGAAAAAAAAACCCAACAACAAACAAGGTCACCTCCCCCCCCACACCCCCAGCGGTGACCTAATCAACTCCCAAGGAGGTTCCCGCCCCAATGTTGTAGGCACGCTCCAAATATGGTGGCGGCCAAAACTCTGCAAGACCCAAGAGCTGGGAATGCCTAGGCCCTTTGGAGGTGGAATGGACGCCGTCTTCGGTGTCTGCAGTCACCGGTTGGCCAAAACCCAGGGTCTTTTCCACTACGACGGAAGGAACCGGCCCTAACCGTGGAGTGCTGGCAGAGAAAGGCCAGTTGGAAGGTGCCCAGTGGCCAGCCTGAGCATCAGGTGGGGCGAATCAATTACCCAGTCTAAGGCACCTGAAAGAAGCCCAGGATTTGAGCTACTTTGGACGACGCTGCGTTGCGGGAGATGCCTCTCCGTTGTCCAAAATTGGAGTCACACAAAGAAACGTGTTGAGATGGTGGTTAGCTCTTCAGGTAGTCAACAGGTCCCCCGGAGGGTCTTTTCTAAATCTCCCTTTTAACAAGCACTGAGCCATAGGCTTCTGAGGGACGAACAACACTAATTAGAGGCATTCGCTTTGCTTTTGAACTGAGCCAACAAGTTCCTAACCTGTTGAAGGTGAACTCAACGATATAGACTGCTCTGTGAGGCCTGCCTTACTAAACTGTTTTAAAAGTTTTTATTAGTTAAGCAGTAATCGCGAACTGTGCACCTCCAAACCTTCAGGATATTTTTGGCATTCGCGGGGATGCACCGTAATTGCATTTACTTGGCAAGAGTGAGAGTACCTTTTCTGGAAAATGGTGCCTTCAGCAGCGGCAAATGTATTCCAAATAACAGATATCCTACTATCCACGCTAATTATATAACTCAGTAATAACCACTGACACCAGCGTGCTTGCTGTGTGTGCATCAGGCATTAGTGTAACCTGTTCAAGTTAGTTACAACCTAAAGTGGCAAAGAGATTAGACTTGCTTTTCCAAAACCACACGACGCGTTGGGCTGTTTCAAAACGTTAAGCCTGCCTTCATGTACGCGAATAAACAAAATATAAACGTGTGTATATTTTCAGGCAACTGGCTGGTGGAGATGCACTTTAAAAGTCTGCTTAATTTTCATCTCATGAGTATGGTGGTTTTGCCTGAATGTGTGGCTGTGCCCCACATGCTTCACGCCGGCCATCAGGGAGTCCAGATGTGAGCCTCGGGGAGTCGTGGAAACTGGAGTCACTGAGGTGGAAGGTGGGACCTGAACCTGGGCCCTGTGCAGCAGCAGCAAGTGCTCTTAACCAACGAGCCATCTCTCTAGACCCAAGTGATCCATCCATTAACCTGCAGAATGCAAAGGCCCGTCACCTAGAAACAAGCATTTTACGCATCAGTCTGCAGGGCACATTTCATATAGAGAGATATATGGATATTTTTTAAAATCAACTCTCAATTTAGTAGGGGGTGAAGGGAGATGAATAAAGATTTTTTAAAATTATAAACAAAAAGCTCTTGAGAGCCATGCAAGGTGGTGAATATGTTTAATCCTAGCACTCTGGAGGCAGAAGCAGGCAGATCTCTGATTTGAGGCCAGCCCATTCTATAAAGAGAGATCCAGGATAGCTAAGGCTACACAGAGAAACCCTCTCGAGAAATAAATAAATGACTAAATAACCTCATAAAACAGAGTAGAAAGTAGATCCATTACACAAACACTAAGATTACTTCTAACATTTAACGTGAGTCAAGGGAAAGGTCCAGAGGCAAAGCGTACACTGCGCAGTGGGAAGACTGGATGGAGTTCAGATCCCAGAACACATGTAAACGCTGGGCGGGCACACGTGGCGTCAAGTCTGTAACTCCAGCCCATGAGAGGTAGACAGGGGATCCCTAAAGCAAACTGGCTAGCCAACCTAGCCAAGTGTTCAAGCTCCAGGCTCAGCAACAAGACCCCGCTGCATCTGTGAGATAGCAAGCATCAACCTCAGGACTCCAAGTGCGTGTATCCAGATGCATCCCTCTGCATGCGTGCAATTACTCACTCAAACATGGAAAGAACACGTTTACTGTTTACCATCCCAGAAGCAAGTGGAATCATGGGAGCCTGCTGAGAAAGGAAACACTGGGCCAAGTAACCGTACACATAAAATATTTAAGGCGTGAGAAGAGCAGTAGAGAGTTAGTTTTGAATCACTCAAAATACCTTAGAGAAACAGCTTAAAAGAGAAAAGGATTTTTTTTTTTAAGCTCACAATTTTAGTTTATGGTTTTCTGGCTCCAATGCCGGATCAGAGGAAGGGGGAGGCACCCGATGGAAGGTTACTAGTCACAGTCAGAGAGCAGAAAGAATGAGAAAATGGGGCCAGAGCGAAGACACGCTCTTCCAAGGGACAGCTCAGTCACCTACTTCATCATCCACCGAGGGGGCTCCTTCACCTCTGAACAGCACCTTCAAACTGAATGCGTCAGTGGGGTTGATCCGCCGATGACGTTAATCCTGATCCAGCCATGTCCAAAGCCCCACTGGCTGATGGCCAAGCCTCTAATGCATGAGCCGTCGGGGCACAGTACATGTCCAGAGCATGACACAGCACATAAACAAAGGGCGTATAGGACAGACCAGGCAAGAGAGGAGCCACAGGAACAAACGAAGTACGGGCCACGGCCCGCTGTTATGACAACTGGCCCCAAATATCAGTGGGGTAACAACGGTAGCTCGCTCGTGTCATTCTCCACTGCCGTTGGAAAGGGGAGAGGAGGCCTGGGAGTGGTTATTCGGGAAGTAGTGCATACATCATGCACTGGCAGCAAACACTTCTCAGTTCCCAGTAGTCAGCAATCCAGGCACGGGCCCCACTTACTGCACAGACAGACTGGAGACTGTAGCTTACTTACACTCCGTGGAGGTAAACGGAAGTAAGAAAAAGCTGAGTCCCTACGGAAATGTGGCAAAACGGGTATGAAAGACAGGAGTTGTGTGTGTAAGATCACTGGTGACTGTAGTGAGTTCAACATGAGTGACTCACTTTAGTGCAGTGGTTCTGGTAATAAGTAAATAAATAAATAAAAAGGAGGGAGAGAGAGAGTCAGAGAGAAAGAAACTGGACTGTCAGTTATAGAAAGGAGATGTGGTGGTTTGAATAAGAATGTTCCCCCCAGCCCCCTACCCACTCCACCCCACCCCATATATTTGAATGTTTAGTCATCAAGAAGTGGCACTACTTCAGAGGGATTAGGAGGTGTGGCCTTGTTAGAGGAAGTGTGTCACTGGGTGTGGGCTTTGGGGTTGCAAAAACCAAAGCCAGTCACAGTGTCCCTCTCTTCCTACTGCCTGTACATCTGGATGCAGAGCTCTCAGCTCCTCTCCGGCACCCTGTCTGCCTGCGTGCTGCCATGCTTCCCGCCATGACGATGATGGACTAAGCCTGGGAAATTATAAGCAAGGCCCCAGTTAAATGCTTTCTTTTTAAAGAGCTTCCATGGTCATAGTGACCAAGACAGCTGATATGAACAAGCAATGGACTCACACAGTTGAGAAACAAATAGCACGTTAGAGGTAAACACCACCACACAGAGGTAAGCCATAACTAACGGGCAGGTTCCCCTGGTAGAGAGACACCCCCGCTATACTTTCATCAAAATTCCAACAGCACAAAACTTGACATATTCCTTTGTTGTTCATTTTTTTCCCAAAGATTCCAAATATTCTATAATATTTTCTTGACATCCATCAAAGGAAAGGAGACATCTGTAATTTCAGCTATCTCGTCTGCTTTATTAAAGAGAAAGAGTAAAGTAGGACGCCAGTGATCTAGATCACATGCACTGGTTTTTTTTTTTTTCTTGTTATCGCAAATGGGGAGAAAACACTGAACAAATGTATTCCTTCAACTACAGCAACCAACACAATTCCCCCAATAACCCGAGGGTGGATGATTTCAATATAGATGGAACTAAATCACTTCCAAAGAAGCATGAATTCTCCAACAATCATTTTTATGTTTGTTTTGTGGACACAGGGTCTTGTAAGTCCAGAGTGGTCTCTAAGTCCCTTTATAGCCAAGGATGACCTCAAATGTCAGTCCCTTTATAGCCAAGGATGACCTCAAACGTCAGTCCCTTTATAGCCAAGGATGACCTCAAACGTCAGTCCCTTTATAGCCAAGGATGACCTCAAACGTCAGATCTTTGTGCCCTACCTCTAAGTGCTAGGATCGTATCATTGTATCGTTCGCCGCCGCTTGTTTATGCGGTGCGGAGGCTTGAACTCCATGCTAGGGGCTTTGTGCGTGCTAGGCAAACAGCTAAGTTACATTTCTAGCCCTCTAACAAGCATTATTTAAGTAAAATTCTATAGCTGTGTGGGAAGAAAGGAGTGAGCGATAGTCGTAAGCTTTTGTTTTAGTCAGGGATACCTCCTGCTGGGACCAAAGCAGCCTGGGGGGGGGAAGGGTTAGTCTGGTTCACACTCCCACATCTTTGAAGAGTCAGGACAGGAACACAAGCAGGGCAGGAACCTGGAGGCAGGGGCAGAGGCCACAAAGGATGCTGCTTACCGGCTTGCTCCCCACGGCTTCCTCAGCCTGCTTTCTGATAAAAACCCAGGACCACCAGTCCAGGGACAGCAGCGCCCACAATGGGCTGGGCCCTCCTACATCAACCACTAATTAAGAAAATGCCCTATAGGCTTGCCTACAACCTAATCTTATGCAGACATTTCTTTAACTAAGTTTCCCCCCTCTTGGATGACTTTAGCTTCTGTCAAGTTGACCCAAAACTACCTAGCACAACTGACCCCTTGTCCACTTGACGCAAATATATCACCTCTAAGCCATAACCTTTCCTTTCTTCTTCATCCCCAAGAATCACACATTAATAAAGACATCACATATAAAATATTTTGAAAAAAATTTGCAAACTTAATAATTCCCACAGCCTTTAAAAATTCAAATACTTAAAAATTCAGTCTTTCAAAATCCAAAGTCTTTAAAAATATAATGTCTCTCAACTCCTATAAAATCAAAAATAAATTAAACGCTTTCTTACTTCAAGAGGGAAAAACCAGCCGGGCGGTGGTAGGGCACACCTTTAATCCCAGCACTCGGGAGACAGAGGCAGGTGGATCACTGTGAGTTCGAGGCCAGCCTGGTTTATAAAGTGAGTCCAGGACAGCCAAGGCTACACAGAGAAACCCTGTCTCAAAAAAAAAAGAGGGAAGAACCAGGGAGCACAGTCACAATAAAAAATAAAAGCAAAACCAAATTCCAGCTGTATAAATAACTCAATGCCCAGTGTCTGGGATCCACACATAATCTTCTGGGATGCTCCACAGCCAACCACTTCTCCGGCTCCACCCTCTGCAGCACACACAGCGTGTCTTCCAGGCTCAGGCTGGCTCCACTCCACGGCTGCTGCTGTTCTTGGTGGTCAGCCCATAGTACTGGCATCCCCAAAATGCTGGGGGTCGCTTCCTGCAACTGAGCTACATGTTCACCAAGAGCCTCTCCTGAGCTCTCTTCAGGGACTCCAAGCCTTGCCACACAGTGCCAGACCTCAGCTGCTTTCCATGACCTCTTGATACCTTCAAAACCAGAACCTCCTGGGTGACCCATGTTCAGCTGCCAACATGAGGTACAACCCTGACTATTTCTGGAACATACTCTGTGTGCTGACACTAAGGAAACACTTTACAGAAGATTTACCTTGGTGATGAGGGTCTCTTCTTATTCTTAATCACCACCAAATTCACAACTCCCGCTGACCAGAACTAATTGTCCCAATAACCCAAACGTTTTACATCAATGTTTCTGGTCTCTTGTCAATCACAGCTGATTCCTCAGCCCCCGCTGACCAGAACCACAGAATCTTAGTTCAGAATAGCAAACAGCCCTGCAAGAGTCTTAAACTTCCCTCTGTGCCTCACAAGCCAGGTCTCCCATCATCTGCACTGCTCTCAGCATTCTGATCTTCCAACCTCCCACAGAGCATCCCACTGAGCTCTCAACACTTGACAGCTTCAGCTTTTCTAGCCCAGAGTTCCAAAGCCCTTCCACAGTCCTCCCAAAACCACGGTCAGGTCTGTCAATCAACGCCCTCCTTCTGGTATCAAAATCCGTACTAGTCTGGGTTCTCGAGAGCAACAGAACTTATAGAATGATTATTTATTATATATAATCTATTATGTTATATATTTATTAGAATGACTTGCAGGCTGTGATCCAGCTAACCCAACAATGGCTGCCTATGAACAGGAGGTCCAAGAGTCCGATAGATGTTCAGTCCACGAGGCTGGAAGTCTGAGCTGCTCTTCAGTAGATGCTGGAATCCTGAAAAAGTGGCTCTAACGCCAGCGAGAGCAAGACCCACGCTGCCCTTTATGTAGTAGGCTTCCGGAAGAAGGCGTGGCCCAGATTACGGGTAGGTGTGTCTCCCGTCCTCAAGAGTCGGCCTTGGAAGTGGATCTTCCCACCACAAATGATGTAATTAAGCAGAAATCCCTCAGGGGTGCCCAGCCATTTGAGGGTTTGGTTAATTTCAGATGTGGTCAACTCAATAACCAAACCAGCCATCACACCTATGAAAAATAGATTTAGGAGCCGGGCGTGGAGGTGCACGCCTTTAATTCCAGCACTCGGGAGGCAGAGGCAGGCGATCGCTATGAATTCGAGGCCAGCCTTTTCTACAAAGCAAGTCCAGGACAGTCAAGGCTACACAGAGAAACCCTGTGTCGGAAAAACCAACCAACCAAACAAACAAACAAACAAACCAAAAAAAGAAAAGAAAAGAAAGAAAAGAAAAATAGATTTAGGAAGTGTGGTCAGAAATGGAAAGATAGGTCTAAGATGCTGTATGTGGTGTTGGTTTTTTTTACATCCGTTTCTCTTTTTATTTCAGAATATTAAAATTCCTCCTACAAACTATCAAATGTTTTCCTGATTGCCTAATTATTTCATCTTGCCTGACACGGCCCCCGTACAGCTGATGAACTGGCTCTACTCTGCCTGTACTGTCTGTCTGCTAATACTCCACGCCTACGAAGCTGCGCACACCTCAGCACTCCAACGCTATAGGAAAGACTAGATCGCGAACCATAGGCTTAAAACACCGTCTGCGTCTGCATCGGCTGGGCGGTGGTGGTGCATGCCTTTAAATCCCAGCACACAGGAGGCAGAGGCAGGTGGATGGCTGTGAGTTCGAGGCCAGTCTGGTCTACAAAGTGAGTCCAGGACAGCCAGGGCTACACAGAGAAACTCTGTCTCAAAAAACAAAAAACAAACAAACAAAAAAAACCCAACCAACCAACCAACCCAAAAAAACCCAAAAAACACCATCTGCGTGTTAAAGGTAATGGATCAGCTTGCTATATATAAACAGCAGCTCGCCTGATGTTACAGTTTGGATATTGAGTGTTTCCGAAATGTCTCATGTGTGAAAGACTTTAGCCCAAGTGTTGAGAGCTGGTCCAAGCGAAAAGAGCAGTGTCCAGTGAGGACTCTTTCCGGTCCTTAGAGCCTGTGCCCTTAAAAAGGCAGAGGTGGGATCTTAGATTCTCCTCCTCCCCCTTGGCTTCCCAGCCATAAGCTGAGACCTTTGTCTGGCGTCCTGCTCCAGGGCCCCACAGCGAGAGATTCAACCCACGGTCTCCCTCGCCTCCCTTAAGTCTATTGGCCCACATGTTACCTTAGAGCATCAACGAGTGACACATCTGGTGAGGACGTCCGGAGCCAGTCTCCTCCAGGATCTGAATCACTTCAATCAGAACCTATCAAGCTTCGGGTAGACAAAAATCCATAAGGGGGTAACGAGTAAATCGCATGCCAAACGGTATGAATTTATGGAAAGAGTTTTTGCTGCCAAGCACAGTGAAATACTCAACTAGACTGATCAAAATATTTCCTGCCTTTAGAGAAGGGTATTATGCCAGGGGTACACAGTGTTTTAGTCAGGGTTCCCTAGAGGAATAGGACAGATCGAACTAATATGCCGATGGGATACAGTCTGGGTATTCCAGGAGACGCTGTCTGCACAAGGCTGGAGCATCTCAGCAGTCCCAGTCTGGTAGCTCAGGCTGGGAGGAGTCCTGCGGAGCCCCTAACCCTTAGCCCTCATGGAAACCTGAAGCCAGCTTCTTACAGCCACAGAGGGATGCAGCATCAGGGACAACAAAAGTGAGTGAACTTGCCGTGGAGAGTGGCAGCAAGCAGACGAATCCGGGCTGTCGCCAGAAGGCGATTTTAGGTGAGCCTTCTCATTTCAAATAATCTGCTGGAGAAAAATCTCTCCAGGGAGTGCCCAGTAGCCTGTCTGCTTGATCCCAGATCCAGTCAGGTTAATATCCAAGATGGATCCTTGCACCCAGAAACTTGCTTGAACTAGCTAAATATGATTTTAGTTCACGAAATTTAAAAAATGTTTTAGGGTACCTAGGCATGGTGTGGCGCATGCCTGTAATCCCAGCACTTGGGAGGCTGGGTCTCCGAGTTCAAGGCCAGCCAGGTCTAGTTCCAGGACAGCCAAGGCTACACAGAGAGACCCTGTCTTAAAAACAAATAAACAATTGGTCTAGTTGTTTTTAATTTCTTATGTGTGTGAGTGTTTTGCATGCACGTATGTGTGCATACAACATCCATGCCTGGTGCCTGTGAGGGCCAGAGGAGGGGAGTCAAAGTTGGGTGTTGATCTCCTGGAACTAGTTACGGATGGTTGTGAGCAGTCCTGTGGTGCTTACAGAACACCTCTGCAAGAACAAGTGCCCTTAACTGCTGAGCCATCCTGTTAGCTTCACGGTTTCTGAAGTGTTGGTGGTAAACTGTGCTCTGCCATGAGCTTCATCCACTATTGTGCTCTCACTAGGAAAATTATTTTTATTTCCCTTAAAGATTTGTAATAATATATAAACAATACATCATAAAGTACAAAAATGAAATATGGCCATTATATGTTAAAATCTATATTTTTTCCAATTTTATAATACTTGTTCAATGTTGTGACATCTTTACAAGTTACCTTAAAAAAATAGTTTGTAACCGGCATTTTTTTTTTTTTTCTTTCAAAGGAGTTCAGGGGGGAAAAAGGCACATCTTGCAACCATCAATATCATAGAATCAATCAAATAGAATAACTGTTTGGTATTCGCAGGAAATCCCTTGTGTTCTGGTGAATTGAATTTTGTGAACTTTGCTGTTGTCTGACTGTGTCATTACTTAGACCGTCACAGTTCAAAAGTTACGTCAAGCTCAAGTCATCAGGCGTTCATCACACAGGTGAGACACGGACGCTCCAGCTACACGTGTGTCTTCGCTTCTACAGGAACCCAGGCTTCACTGAAGTGGGGCTTTTTTTCAGTGCTGAATATAGTTTGTTAGAGGTTTTTTTTTTTCTTTTTCGAGACAGGGCTTCTCTGTGTAGCCTTGGCTGTCCTGGACTCACTTTGTAGACCAGGCTGGCCTCAAACTCTCAGTGATCCACCTGCCTCTGCCTCCCGAGTGCTGGAATTAAAGGTGTGTGCCACCACGCCTGGCTATGTTAGAGGTTTTTTTATGTAGCCATAAAGACACTAGGTTCTATCAGATTTATTTACCTTTGTGTGTGTGTGACATACACACATATATATACATATATATATATACATATGTGTGTATATACATGCATGTATGTATAAGTATGTTTCTCTGCATGTATGTCTGTGTACCACACGCATGCCTGGTACCTGTGGAGGCCAGAAGAGGGTGCTAGATCCCCGGAACTGGAGTTAGAGATCACTATGAGCCACAGTGTGGTTGCTGGGAACTAAAGCTGCGTCCTCTGCAAGTTCAGCACGTGCTGCGAGTTGGTGAGTCAGCTCTCCAGCCTTTCCCCCCATTTGAGATACAGGATCTCGTGTATCCCTCACTGTGTAGCCAAGGGTGACCTTGAACTCCTTAACCTCTTGCTTCTACCTCTGGTTCTGAGATTAGAGGCACACCCTCCCACACCCACACACCCCCACACACAAACCTACACACATACACACACCTACCTACATACACACACACCTACACACATACACACACCTACCTACATGCACACACACATATACACCTACACACATACCTATACACACACACCTACATATATACACACACACCTACACACATATACACCTACATGCACACCTATACACACACATATATACATACACACACACCTACACACATACACTCACCTACCTACATACACACACACCTACACACATATACACCTACACACACCTACATACATACACACATATACATACACACACCTACACACCCACACACACACACACCTACACGGTGCTGAAGATCCAGTCCAGGACACCACGCATGCCAGGACAGCAGGATGCCAACTGAGCTATATCCTCAGAACCGGGGCATTTTGGTTTTGCCCTAAAAAATAAGTCTTCCACATGACAAATTAATAAACCAAGATTCATTAATCAGGAACCTTTCCCAAAGTTTTACAACGTAGGCTCAAGCAGGGAATTCTGACACAACAGGCCATTTCTCCTAAGGCATTTTATATTCAAGACTCTATAAATATCTCAGCTTTAAGTGGCGAGACACAAGCGATGCAGCAAGACCAGAGGACGATCAGACCAGAAAGTCTGGGCAAGCCTGTCAGGTGACTTCATGGGGGATTCTTGAGGCGTAAGGGCATCAGAAACACAGAGCGGCTGGCTGAGCACGACCTCAGAGGAGGGAGAAAGGAGATCAGTCCCCAAAGGGGAGGTGGGGGAAAGAAACAAGTCTCCGCCCTATAGGAGCTGCCTAGGATGAAGCAACACAGAGGTGCTGCACACAGCGGGTGATGCAGGAGCTAACAGGGCCAAACCCTTGCCTTGTCTGTGTTAAAAATATGCCTCACCTCCTCTCAGGCACCTTTCTGTTGCTGTCTGCCTGCAGCACTGCCAGACTGAATGATTACACCAGCCAGCCCCGGCATCTCAGGTACGATTGGTGAAATGCGCTGATGACAGCCTGTCTGTGTCTCAAATCATGGGCTTTAAACCAGCTGGGCTGCTAGAGACAGCAACCTGATTCCCAACCGGTGTGAGCGCCCACATGGGGTGGGGGCTGGGAGACTCTGCATCCTCGGTGTGCGCTCTACTTCCTTTGTATGTCATCTATCTCTCTATCATCTATCTGTCTATCTATGTATAATCCATGTATCTACCATCTATCTTATCTATCATCTATCTATCTATCTATCTATCTATCTATCTATCTATCTATCATCTATCTATGTATCTATCTATCATCTAGGTATCTACCATCTATCTACCTTCTATCTGTCTGTCATCTATCTATCATCCATGTATCTACCATCTATCTACCTATCATCTATCTATCTATCTATCTGTCTGTCTGTCTGTCTATCTGTCTATCTGTCTGTCTATCCTACCACCTTTTTCTCTTCCTCTCTCTACCCAGATCCTCATGTACAGTAGGCAAGTGTTTCATCACCAAGTTACATCCCACCTTTTTAATTGTATTTTTAAATGGCATGTGAAAAACTTGAAAACTATACATGTTAGTAGAGTGTTGTATGATGTTTTGATATATGGATACATCCTATGACACTTAAATCAATTCATTCATGTCAGGGCTAGTTCAGAGTGCTTGCTTCTCACTCCTGAGGACCAGAGTTCAGATACCACCACCACCACCCACCCACCACCACCAGCACCAGCACCACCTCCGCCACCATCGCCGCCACCACCACCCCTTTAACAGGCTCGGCATCTAGCTCATGCTTTTAATCGTAGCTCTCATGGCTCCAGAGGAATAGCTGGGATTTGCTAACCTAGCTTAGAAATATGTAAACTCCAGGTTTAGGAAGAGACCCTGACTCAAAGGACTAAGTGAAGAGTGATTGTGGGGGACACCTGACACCCACTTCTGGTCTCTGTGTGAGCACAAGCACACATGTGTGCACATACTGTCACACAGAGACCTCTGCAGGCATGTTCATCAATAGGTAAATTCCATATCTAACTCTTTAAGCATTATCATTTCTTTACAGTGAAAACAACATTCTTTCTTACAGCTCTTTGAAACACCCACTGCTATCTGCAATCATCTTACTGTGTACTGTGTGCACATCAGAGCGTCTTACCCCTAAGTTAGTGTCTACCCATCAACCTTTCCGGTGGCTCCTATCTCACTCCTCCATTTCAGACAATCCCCTGGACCACAGTCTGCTCTCGCCATCTGTGGCATCAGCTCATTTTTATTCCTCTTATCAGTTAGACTGTGCAATACCTGTCTTTCCGGGCCTGGCTGGAACTCAGGAGTGCAGATGTTTCTTCAATATTTCCAATTCTTTTTTTTTGTCATAGTTCAGATCTGAGAGATCATGGAAACATTGGGAGATGGGGCTTTCCAAAAGATGTGGATTGCTGGGGGGGGGGGCAGGAACTTGAGGGCTATCTTAGGACCCCAGGCTAGACCTTTGCTTTCCGTCACGAGATAGGCACCGTCTTCTTCCATCTGCTCCTGCCACGGCGTGGGATGCCACTACTAAGCTGAGCCACCACAGACTGGGAACTCTGAAGCCACTGGCCAAAAGACGTCTTCCTTCCTTTCTCTCCTTTGTACGTCTTTGTTGTTTTGCTTATGAACAGTTTATTGAATATACTGTAAAAGAGCAGGGAACTTGGCAGCGACAGGACGTTACCTGCAGCCACTCCTTTCTGTGCCACGCGTGGTGGCGCACGCCTTTAATCCCAGCACTCGGGAGGCAGAGGCAGGCGGATCGCTGTGAGTTCGAGGCCAGCCTGGTCTACAAAGGGAGTCCAGGACAGCCAAGGCTACACAGAGAAACCCTGTCTCAAAAAACAAACAAACCAACCAAATTATTTTCTTAGGCATTTTGTCAATGTCCTTCTGATCTATAATCAATATATTACTGAACACTTTCTGTGGTTCCATACAAACATTAGTCCTTGTGAAAGGTTGGTGTTTTAGTGGGAAACCGCATTGCCAGGGTCGACATTGCTGGGTCATCCCACCTTCCCCTCCCAAGAGTCTGGTCCACCATGCCTGTCTTTCATTGTTCTCTGTTTTTGTTTTGTTTTGCTGTGAGATAGGGTCTCAGTATGTAAACTCTGTCTGCCTGGAGACTCTCTGCTTGTGCCTCCGGAGTCCCGGGAGGAAAGGTGCGTTCTGCCATGCCCAGCTTCTATTGGTTTGTGTTTGTCTTTGTTTGTTTGAGACAGGGTTTCTCTGTGTGTGTGTGTATGTGTAATCCTGGCTGTCCTGGAACTCACTCTGTAGACCAGGCTGGCCTCAGACTCATAGAGCTCAGCCTGCCTCGGCCTCCCGAGGGCTGGGATTAAAGGCGTGCCAAGCGCAGCCGTTTTAGACTCCATTTTTTAACTCTAGGCACTTAAAACCCCTTTGAGTCTCTTGACGCAGCAGAAGCAAGCCCTGTTAGTTACCTTACCCCACGCCCCACTTGGCAGGCTGCATGCAGTGGCCACTGTGCGCCTCTGACAGAACCGACTCTTGACGCTCCTTCACGGTGCCATCACTGTTTGCAAGAACCTGCACAGCCTCAGGTCATGGCCCGGAGTTCACATGTTCCCAGGCGGCACTGGGGCCCAAGTCTGAGCACTTATTTTCATACACTATTCTATAAATATTTGCCTGTGAGGTATTAGGGCCAACCATTTCCCTCTGCCTCACACTCACACAGCATTCTATGCCTCCTGTTACACCTACTTACCTTATCTGACTTTAAATCCCACCACACGACAAAAAAAAAGGGGGGGGGCTCCAGAAATTCAGTTTTAGAAAGTACAAAGTCATTTTATTGTGAAATTAACAAAGTGGTCAGAGTAAGCCTCACACAGCGGCAAACTGTCTTCTGCATGCTATGCATATATCCATAGACAAAGCAGCTCCCAGCCCCGGCAGCGAGCCCTCTAACAGTAACAGTGGTGAGTTCAGAGGCTCATGGCTGCCTATAGGAGACAAGTGATCGACGCGCGCCTGAGAGCAAGCAACTCACCCCTCCTCCTGCAAGGCTCAGGGAACCTGGTAGAAGAGAGGCAGGAAGCATACGAGGGCCAGGAGACAGAGTTTGGAATATCATTGTCTAAATTCCAAACAGCTGAGATCACAGACTCATATCAAGTGTAGTCATCTGCCCTGCACATGCGCGCGCGCACAGCTGCGCTGTTAACAACCATAGAGTCTAGGAAGCGGGGAATCACTATCTTTAGTTGTGTGCCCTCCGATGGGCCCACCAGGCTCCAAAACCCCCAATTATGCAAACGGGCCTGGCTAATCTTAGGGGAGAGGTGGTGACAGAATGAAACACATAGACACAAGTGGACTAGAGAGTCAATATGCAAGGTGGACATGTGTGAAATTGTAAAAATTTTTTTAAAGTTTTTTTTTCAAATTAAAAGTGGATTTTACAAATTAAAGTGAAGTGTAAGTTTAAAAAAAAAAAAAGTTGTGCAGGCTGGCCTTGAACCCCTGAGGCAGCATGCCTGGCTTGGGTGTGCTGATGCCCAGGCTGGCCTTGAACCCCTGAGGCAGCATGCCTGGCTTGGGTGTACTGAGGGCTGAATCCAGCCAGGGCTCTGTGCAACCTAGACAGGTGCTGTACCAACCACGCTACATCACTAACCTTTGGCTACCAATGGATTCGAGGGCTGGAGAGACGGCTTAGTGGTTAGGAGTGCATACTGCTCTTGCTGAGGACCAGAGTTCAATCCCCAGCGCATGTGTCAGGTGACTCACAACCCCTGGTAACCCAGGGGACCCACTCCCTTCTTCTGGCTTCTGAAGGCACTGTACAAACTCATACTCAGACAAACACAAGTGCAAATAATTTTTTAAATGCTATTTTTTTAATCACACACACAGTTTGGAGAACAGATTGCTAGCAAGTCTTTGCATATTGCATAATTCAATATTATACATCGGATGGAAGTGACAGGTTAAATTACTCCTTTGTCTTTTCAAAGGAGGGATGTCAGAGGCTGAAACTATAGTTTAGTGGTACTCGGCTACTAAAGTTTCTGAGTTCGGTCCCCATGACAGAGACAGAGGAAGACCAAACGCAGCGTGTGCTCGGAGCACAGGGATGACGACTCCGGGCGGGAACCTAGTGTCTGTGGTCATCTAGTTGACTGTCAACTTGCTGTCCATGAAGGCACACCGGAAGTGACTAGAAACAATCACACACAAAGATGTATGTTCATATTTGATACGCGGGCCTGGCCTCTGGCAGCACAACCTCCATCTTCGCGAATTTCGCCGAGCCTGCTTTTAAATGATCAGCACCTCGGGTCTTGTTGGCCGTGCTCTCAAACACACAAGGCCACGGTCATTCTGTTCCGATTGCAGGGTGGCCTGGCGGCCTTAGGGAAAGGCCAGAGTACATAGGACAAAGGAAGAGTAAAGGGAACTCTATCTCTGCAGCCACAAGGAAGCCACCATCCATGCTGGGTGGCTTCGCATACGCCACCCTCCTGCCATAACTGTGCAGCTGTTCACCAAGAAACTTACCTATTCCTCAAAGGGGGAACTTTGGTGGGACCAAACATTGTTTTGTTGACAGGATCTTTTTTTTTTTTTTCCTGAGACAGGGTTTCTCTCTGTGGCCCTGGCTGTCCAGGACTCACTCTGTAGACCAGGCTGTT
The DNA here is from genome assembly GCA_907169655.1 of Acomys percivali. Taxonomy (NCBI): domain Eukaryota; kingdom Metazoa; phylum Chordata; class Mammalia; order Rodentia; family Muridae; genus Acomys; species Acomys percivali. The sequence goes on along the minus strand of OU015756.1, from coordinate 2,120,961 downwards.
GGGGGATGGTCTTATGTATTTTGATGCTAATTACTGCTTGCTGTCTCTGT
>OU015756.1:2100624-2111230 GCA_907169655.1 Acomys percivali | reverse complement strand
AGCACCCACAGACTATCAGATACCGCCCTCTATCACGGAACTAATTGTTTACTTTCTTTACTTTGTTCTAAAAACTGTGTATGTTTCTGCTGATTAAGGGATATTGCATTTGTAATTTAAATTATATTTGGCGGTTTAAATTCCCCCATCCACCTGGTAATTGGACTTCCAGTTTCTGGGTTTTTATGAAGGTTAGGCTGTCAAGCATTCTTAGGGTTTTTAAAAGTTTTATGCACTCTTTATGGTAATTTAAGTATGCAAGTAAGGATGTCATGAATATGTATTAGAACCGATAAGGTGCCCTGGGAATACAATCTTGCTCTTATAGCTGAGCACCCTGCTGGTGAGGATCCCAGTAAGGAGGCTTTAGAAAAGAAGCCTTTCTGGGAATATGCAAAATCTAATTTAGGGCCACACCTTAGTTTGGTGTCCCCAAACGTCTCTCATAAGAATTACCTTCAAAGCTTTATAACAATGAATAATACATGATTTGATCTCTAACACGCCACTTGCTGATCTGAGGGTGGGGCTCCAAAATCTGTATTTCTGGCAAAGGATGAAGGCAGGCTGTGCAAATCCTCATCGCACAGTACTCAAAGCGTAATTCTTCTCGAACTAATATGTAATTAAGAACCAACTAGGGCTTAGGAGATCCTCAGCTGCTACCATGCTTGTAGAGCGTGGAGAACTGGATCCCAGAGCCCACACTGACATGTGTGTGTGTGTATGAGTGTGTAAGCATGTGTATATGTGCGACTATGTCTGCGTGTAAGTGTGTGTATGTGTGTGTTTATGTGTTTGTGGTGGTGCTTCATAGCCTAGTCCACTTGGCAAGCTCCCGGCCAGTGAGACACCCTGTCATAAGCAAAATGAAAACAAAGAAACAAGAAACAATATAGAGAGCACCTGAGGGGGCGACGCCTCCAGCTGACCTTCCGTCCTCACACACACGCAAATACATGTGAGTGTGCACGGGCATGCATGCGCCCAAGCGTGTGCGCTCTTCTCTCTCTCTCTCCCTCCCTCCCCTCCTACCCCCTTCCTCCTCACCCCTCTTCCCTCTCCCCTCCCTCTCCCCCGTCTCTCTTGACTGACTCATGAAAACCATGTTAACTGCAGATTGGGTTCTGTTGATCCCGCAGGTGTGTGTCTGACAGACGCTCCACCGTTTAACAAGCTGTGAGGGCCAAGCACTACAATCAGTAAAAGAAGAGGGTGCGGCGCAGGGGGGCCAGGGGGTGGGAGATAATGTAAGGCGTTTTGTAGGCAGGTGAGAGATGCTGTTGGCTGGTACACTGCTGTGGTGCTTCGAATGAAAACGGGCCTCACAGGCTCGTACATTTGGATGCTTGGACCCCAGTTGATAAACAGTTTGGGAAGCATTAGGAGGTGTGGCCTTGTTGGAGGAAGGCGTTGAGGTTTCAAAAGCCCTCTCCAGGCCCAGGGTCTCTCTCTGTGCCTGCTGCCTTGGAACAGGACGTAAAGCTCTCGGCTACTGCTCTGGCACCGCGCTTGTCTGCTCCCCACCATGACGATCATGGACTAATCCTCGGGAACCGTGTAAGCAAGCCCCAATTAGATGCTGTGTTTTGTAAGAGTTACCTTCGTCACGGTGTCTCTTCACAGCAATAGAACGGTGACTAAGCCCCTGTGACTGGCCACTAGGCAGGCAGACGTTGGCCGGCACCCAGGCATACATGCAGACTGGCACATGGCCCGAACAGGCAAATGTGAAGACGACGTATGCCTCTGACCTCAAGGCTGTCTTCATATAAAATCTCTATAAAAGTGACATCCTGCCAGGAACAGTGATAGACTTCTACATCACTGTTTGTGGGGTGCTGCTAGAGAGGTTGAGGTCTGACGTATCTGGATAGCCACCCCCTTTCTCAGTGGGATTCTCTCTTCACCTGATCTGGGAGCCCCAGACCCCCTAAGGAGCCTCACATAGCCCTCAGGGAAGATTACAGGCCTGACCCTTTCCTGATAAGAAAACTGTTCGGTGAGCTCCTGGGGATTACCCTACCCTGTGCTAAGGAGGCTCTAGCCTTCAGCAAATGACCTTTAGTCGTACCTAGAAGTTCTTTCCCCACCCACAGGATCATTAAGTACTGTGTTTTCCTTCGTGTGACAGGACCCCACGCTACCGCGTGTAAATGAGGTACCGCACCTCTGCATGCAGATTAAGTATCCTGGCACCCCTAGCCCCAACGAATCAGACTCATTCACCCACAAGCCCCGCCACACTGCTCAAGGCCGGCTGGCTTTCTCAGGCGTTCCTCATTCCTCCCCCATCACCATCTGAGACCCCACCTATTCTGGGGGAGAATGGCCGCTGGATGCCCAGGACAAGACAGTGATGGCAGAGCTGCCCTGGCATCCGGTGAAGCCTGCTTCATCACCGACCGACCGCTGGTGATGCACCGCCAGGCCCGCGTCTCACCAGATCTTCCTGCCAGCCATTTTCATACATCCACCTGCTTCCTGTGCTTAGCACAGCAGCTAGACAAAGGGCTGTACCACTCTGCTATCCTCACGGGCTGGTGCAGCTCCTGAGTCTCCACTGCTATCTGATACCAGCAATCTCGGTCCAAAAGAACTAAACTGTTAACACCTACACCACCACCACACCCTAAGGCCAGGAACCTAGCCTAGCACCTGGGCCTCAGGCCTTGCCCCAAAGCACCCTAGCAGTTCCTGAAAGAAGCTGGGGGGGAGGGGATCTTTGATCTCAAGGTCTGTCCTGGAAGCAAGCAGCGCCTGCCTGCAGGACAGGAACCCAGGCCACCCACCAGAAGCTGCCCGGTAACTGTTTACTTTCGGGTTCCCCAGACATGTGGCGTCAGGAATGTTTCAGCTGAGGCATATTCACATCGGCACCAGTTATCTAAGCACAAACTGGCCCACTTAGACTCCTGTCCCCTTCACAAGCTCTCAAGTACTGCCTGGAATGCTGCTGTGAAGGTCTGAGTAGTGCTGAGAGAAATCCTTCCCTAGGCAGACATACCCTGTGTACTCCCTCCCCACTCGTATGGCTCCGACCACAAACCAAAGTGCAGTTCTGTCTAAGTTCACCCTGGGGAACCAGTGAGTTTATTGTGTTTACGTACAGAGCGCGGACGAGTGGCTACAGGGCCATGGGAAACAGGCCAAGTATGGATGACACTTTCCCCATAGCCGCATGGATGGAGTCTCTCTCCCCTTAACCTTCTCCAAACTACGTGCTTGACCACCCTCCCAGGACTCTGAGGCCACACGCGGTCAGGGCAGAATTGCATACAAGGTGCTGGGGGGCACGGCTGAGGATCCAAAGACCTTCCTCCTCACTACCTCCTCCTCCTCCTCTTCCTCACCGCCTCCTCCTCTTCCTCCTCCTCCTCATCATCAGAAGGAAGCTGAGCTCCTGGGGCACTTAGAGATACAAGGTTTCAAGATACAGTGTAGAGATACAGTTTAGAGATACAGTGTATCATGACTTCTGATTCACGGTGCCCACACTATCTTTATTACTGTCGTTTGTCATGTGGCCCCAAATCATACATCACATGCGGAAAAGGTAGAATGAGGCTCAACCCAAAGGCTGCCAGAGAGCACACCTTCCCCATCACTTACGTGACACTTGCTTCCCCACTTTCCCTTTCGTTATGAAAGATGCTCAGGCACTGGCTCCAGCAGGAGAGATGATCAGGGCCACTCTCTGCCCAGGAATTTGCTGATTAGAACCTCACTTCTCATAGAGAAAGGTCCATAGGTTTGGAATGTGTCAGTGAGTGCATGCCGGAGTCTCAACAGTTACACAGACAGGGAGGGGGTGGTTAAGATGATGTGAGTCTTGTCTGCTTCTGAGTGCGACATGAATGGAGCTCTGTCTTCAGAGCTGAGGCCTTACCCTGGCCTGCGATATTCTCTGACACCGGTTATACTGGAAAGTCTTGCCCAGAGGTCGCCAGCAAGGCCACTGATGCCCTGTGTGGGGGTCAGGTTCCTGTCGTGGGCACAGCCAAGTCAAGGACCCCAGAGCATCAGACCCAAGGGAATGGCAAGGCCTTCCCCTGCCCCCGGTGTGAATGGCGAGTCTGCTATCAGCTTCCTCCGCTGAGACTCCTGCATCCTGGGACTGCCCCGACAGAGACTCGCTGAGACTCGCTTAGCCTGCCTCCCTGTTAGCTGTGTACAACCCCCCTGCCTTATCAATTCAGATGTACAAAATGAGACTCCAGGCTACTGGTATACCTCCATCCGAGCACATGGCTCACGCAGTCCCAGCTTTTCTTTTCTTTTTTTTTTGGGGGGGGGGCGAGGGGGGTTTGAGACAGGGTTTCTCTGTGTTAGCCTTGACTGTCCTGGACTCACTTTGTAGGCCAGGCTGGCCTCGAACTCACAGCGATCCGCCTGCCCCTGCCTCCCGAGTGCTGGGATTAAAAGCGTGCGCCACCACCACCCGGCTTGTCCCAGCTTTTCTACTGTGTGTCTGTCATGTCTCATGCCCTCACAAGCCCAGTCAAGTCAAATCCCGTGTCAAGCAGATCACTGTGGGACATTTCCCCTGTAAGTCATCCCCTCCCTCTCTCTCCCTCTCCCCCTCCATCTCCCCCTCCCCTTCCCCCTCCCTCTCCCTCTCCCCCTCCCTCTCTCTTTTTATTTCCTGTTTCTGTAAAAAGATAGTGTGACAAAAGCAACTTAGAGGAGAAAGGGCTTATGCTCTGCTCACAATTCCATTACAGCCCATTGCTGCAGGGAGGTCACAGCCAGCAAGCAGCACGATCTTGAAGCAGCTGGTTGTTAACACATGCGCAGCAGCCGCAGCAGAGAGTAGAGGGGGCGGGGGTGGGGGGGAGGGGTGGGAGCAAGGGGGGTGGGGGGAGGGGGATGGGGGGAGGTTTGCAGGCTTCAGCTCGCTTTCTTGGTTTTTTTGCTTTCTTGTTTTTTATTTATTTAATTTTAATTTTATTTTGTGTGCATTGCGTTTTGCCTGCATGCATTTCTGTGTGAGGGTGTCCGACACCCTGGAACTGGAGTTGCACACAGTTGTAAGCCGCCATGTGGTGCCTGGAATTGAACCCAGGCTCTCTAGAAGAGAAGCCAGCGTCTTAACTGCTGAGCCATCGCTCCAGCTCCTCACTTTCTCAGTTTTAACACGCACTCCGAAACACAATTAAAGGGAACGTGCCGCCCACTCTCAGGGTCTCCTGCCCAGTGAGCTGAGCTGAGGCAGTTCACCACAGACGCGTCCGCAGGTCAGCCTGATCTAACCCTTGCTGAGATTCCCTTCCCAGGCGAGTATATATTGTGCCGAGTTGACAATTAAAAGTAATCACCACAGGGCCCTGAGTATATCCCGCTGCGTCCCAACAGGCCAGCTGCTGCCTCGGAAGAGCCTTGTCGAGGACCCCCAAAGAGGCGGGGTTACATTTTACCTCTTCCACTCGTTAGCTCGGTGGTTGCAGGTGGCTAGATAATCCCGTCACCTGCAAAAATGATGCTGATAATATTTCCCTCAGCGCAATCACTAAGATTAGATGAAGTAACGTGTGTAACATGTGTCTAACAGACTGCCTGGCGACTCATAAGAAACGTCAGTACGTGTAAGTTTCCTTCCTGGCTTCCACTTTCAGCTCCAGCAGGAGTCCTTCCCTGGGGCGCTCAGGGCTGGCTGCCCAGGTACCACAGATGCGAACCCTTGTATGGACCGCAGAGACAGAATTGGTGCCACCCCTCATCAAGGACATCTGGTGCCCTGTGTTCTTTTCTCTTGGAGAGAAAAACGGAAAGCGAACACAGACTGAGGAGTCGTCGTCGTCACAGACGCATGGGAAAACTCAGCAAAGGGTGACGTCCCAAGGGCGATGCAAGGGGAAAAAAAAAAAATCAAAAAACAACAACAACAACAACAACAAAAAACACCTCACTTGCAAATGACAGTGTCCTATCACAAATGTCAAAATGTCAGACATCTCCAAGGCCTGGGAGTTGAGACACTGGAGAGAAATCAAGCAAACCAGAGCGTTTATTGGACTTAGTGACTCCAAGGACGTGGGTGGCTTTAGCAAGGTCCTTCAGTGGAGCCAGTGGGAGGAGTGGGGAGAGAGGGGCGCACGCGGAACACCATGGACAGCATTCTCAAGTCTGACTAACAGAGGAAAGAGACGGGTTGTGCAGTCCCTGGCAGACACAGGGTTGAGAAAGGCACCTGGGGAGGATGCAGCGGTTCAGGTCACCTGTGAGGTGAGAGGAGGCTGCAGCAGAGAAAGGAAGATTCTAGAAACCAAAGACAGAGGCCAGGAGGAAGGGAGAAGTTCCTGAAGAGGCAGAAGAAATGGGAACAGAGGTTAGGAGGGAGAGGAGGGGACGTCTCCCAGTGGAACAGGGAAAGGCAGGGAAGGGACACAGGTCCCCCGTCTGCAGATTAAGATTCGGGGAGCCAACGAGTGCTTCTTAGGTGGCTTATGTTTTCTCTGTTGATCTTGGGTAGTTTATCTTCTATGAGCAGAGGGGAAAGAAAGGCAGAGGTTTCCAATAGTAGAAAGACACGAAGAAAGTAAGAAATGAGTGTGGTGGGAGGAGAGAAATGACAGAGGAACACGGAAGGGCAGCAGAGCACTGCGGGAAGCCAGCCACAGGTGCTGCCTGTGCCTTCAGGCTCTGGGTCGGACGAGAAAGCTGGGTGCTATGGTACAGCCGAGAGGCATGCCGGACACCTGACTTTACGGACTGTGACCTGCTCCCAGGACCTCAGCGCTATTTCTGTCAGCGGAAGCCGGAGTCCATCGGGCAAGGGAAGTCAGGATGACTGAGAGAAAGGAGCCTACACTATGGCAGAGAGAGGTGCTCCCTGGGACAATCATCCAGTGTCAAGGGGTCAGCAGTGATGTAGTTAGTTACCATGTTTGTGTTGTTCTTTTTTTTTTTTTTTTTTTTTTTTTTGGTTTTTCAACACAGGGTTTCTCTATGTAGCCTTGGCTGTCCTGGACTTACGCTGTAGACCTGCCTCTGCCTCCGGAGTGCTGGGATTAAAGGCGTGCGCCACCACGCCCGGCTGCTTGTGTCGTTCTCGAGACCTGAGTGTTCTAATACTGAACTAAAAATAGTCTGTATGATCTTCCACAAAGCCGAAACATCTTCCTCTGTACAATGTCATAGCACAGATTTAAAATACAGGCTACCAAGAAAAAAAAAAATTTTTTAAAGCTTTAGAATAAGAAACCCTGTCTGCACCTTGACCGTGCTGGTGGCACCTTGACCACGCTGGTGGCCTTCCTAACCTCCGGAACTACAAGAAATCCAACTCTGCTATTTGTTGCTTAAGCGCCCAGTCTTCGGTACCTTGATCTAATTAACATAATGCACTCCAGATGCCTCAAACCCCTTCCTTCTCAAACAGTACCTCCTCCTCCTCCTCCTCTTCCTCCTCGTGCTCGCCAAACAAACAAACAACAAAACAACCCTGACACCTGCCTGCGGTCCAGCCTCTCCCTCAGCATCTCCCTCAGCGGCTCAAGTGCCCTGAGAGGCTTCTTGCTCCCTTCTCTCTACCTTGCCCTCTGCTGACCTCCTTTTCTTCCTCTAGCAGTTAGAGAAAATCCTATAAAAATGTAGCTCTAATCATATGAGTTCCTTAACACCCTTCAGCAGGCTCCCACTGCCCCTATAATGAGGCAGCCTCCTGAGGTGGCCGGCCTTGCCTCTTCAGACGCTGCCCTGAACGTCTTCCCGTGGGAGCCACGTGCGCTGTCTTACCCATTAGGTCCCTGTCTTCCTTGAATGTTTTACTCTCCCAAGCTCACACTGACAGAGATAAATTATGAATCACCTGGCACAGTGGTTGCTTGAGATTACAACAGGAGCGGGGCGGGGGGGGGGGGGGGGGGGGGGGGGGAGTCAAACGCCGAATAAGCTGGCTAGATCTGGGGCTGCAGATGTAGCTCTCTGTTAGTAGAGTACTGTAGCCTAGTCTGTGTGGAGCCCTGGGCTCACTCCTTGGCACTGCACACACCTGGCATACTGGCACATGCCTGTGTTCCTACACACATGCCTGTGTGTTCCTACATACAGGCCTGTATTCCTAGCAAAGACATAGATAGAGAATCAGAAATTCAAAACTGCCCTTAGCTACGTAGAGAGTTGGTGCTCCCACCCCCCACCCCCCAAAAAGAAGGGCAAACGTTGGCTATTTTATTTTAAAGTCACTGATACAAGTATATGTTTGCCCACCTCACCAGTGACCAATGGACAGCCTGGTCCTGTGACTTTATGCCCAACCACCTTCTGTCTGACTTAGAGGTCCATGTGGATCTTCCTCCAGGGCATAGGTATTTTTAACATCTGGAGTGATCACAGGTGTCCTGTTTGTTTTAGAGAAATCTATATCCCAGAGGTAAGATAAATTAGCGGGGAGACATGACCCAAGAAAATAAATATCATATGATACGTGTTTTTTCAAATGGGGTCTGCCGTTTGGGTCTATGCCACCTTATAATAATTTTCCCAGGAAACTCATTAAGCCAGGGTGTCACCTTACTGGGCAACACTAAATTTCACCAACAATTGCACTGGAGTCCTAGAAGGGCCATTATAGTGAAATGAATAACTTAATCTCCTCTGCAAAACCAGCCTGAGATTCTAATTCACACTTATCAAGGAAGGAAAGAGAGGAAGGCAGCTCCTTCACTTTATCCGAATTAACCATTCAGTAAGTGTAATGTTAAAGCAATTATATTAGAAAATCTTTCCAAGAGATTGAATTACATCAAATTAATCCCACGTTGGCTTTGTTCTCCAACCCAGGAGTTTCCAGGGGGCTATGAGCTGTATTTGTGCCACGTCTGGGTTTCTGTAGCCAAGAAGCCCCCTCATAAACATAGCAGGTGTTGCTGTGTTCTCACGAGCATACAGGGTAATGAGCAATAATAAAATATTTTGGAACGACAAAGTAGGAAAAACTTGAGAAAGGGGGAAAAAATTCAGTTGTGTGATATCATAACGTGTCCAGCCCAACCTCCTCCCGAGCTCCCCGATATACAGCTCAAAAAAAAAAAAAAATCAGATATTTTATGATATCACACAATTGAATGTTTTCCTTTCTCAAGCGTTAAGTGTTTTCTGTGTCCTAAGGAGATGACTGGTGGCTGGGGGTCCTTAGCAGGTCTCAAGAATGACTTGGTTGCCATGGGAACCACACAACTGATTAGAGGGTTGGAACTTTCGGTCCCATCGCACCACCACCGCTGTATCTCTGGAGAGGGTAAAGAGGCTAAAGGTTGAGCTGATAAACCAATGGCCACTGATTTAATCATTAATGTCTATGTGATAAAGCTTCCATAGACAGTCAAAGGGGCTGGGTTATGGTGCCTTCTGGATAGTTGGGCACAAGCAGGTTACTGGAAAGTGGGATATTCCACGCCCTCTGCACCCATCCCTGTATCCTGAAGTGTATCTCCGAGTTCTGTAGGCAACTTCAGCAAATAAATCGAACATAAAAGGGGTCAGCTGAAGCCAGGCATGGTGGCGCACGCCTTTAATCCCAGCACTTGGGAGGCAGAGGCAGGCAGATCTCTGTGAGTTCAGGGCCAGCCCGGTCTACAGAGTGAGTCCAGGACAGCCAGGGCTACACAGAGAACCCCTGTCTCAAAACAAAACAAAACAAAACAAAACAAAACAAAACAAAAAAACCAACCAAACAAAAAGGGGTCAGCCGGACCCCACTTTATAGCTGCTCAGTTAGAAGGACAGCTCACAGCCTATACTTGCAACCTGTCCCTGAAGCCAGAGGCAGTCTTGTGGGATAAACCTCAGCCTGAGGAATCTGATGCTATCTGCAGGTCGACCGTGTCAGAACTGAACCGACTGGCCTTATGTCCAGGCCTCAGGCTGTATGGACACTTTTACCTATATCTCTTGCTACACTTCTTTTAGTGATATGCCTCAGGTTCAATGCCCTGTGCCACAGAAACCCTGTCATCTCTGAAGTTCAGGGTCAGATTGTTACATGGAGATTTTGAGGCCAGCCTGGGCTATTTGAGACCCTGTGCAGAAAAACACCACTACCACCAAAACAAAACAAAACAAATAAAATAAAATAAAGGTCATAGGCAACCAAAAAATTCTAACTGATATTCCAGAGAAGTAGTTCTAATTTTGTATTTACTCAAAGGAAAGCATTTTATGATAGACATCACGCTGCCTTGAAATGATGTCAGAATAGTTCTGGCTATTACGAAGTGCCAAATGCCTGTAGCAAGGCACCGTTTTCAGGACCATGAGGCCAGGACTGGGTGGTTTCTTCCTCTGAGTGCAGGGACTGGGCTGTCTGTGGCTCACGGGATCCACCTGCAGTACAAACATTTTGACCATCAGTTCTAGTGGAGGCCAGAGATGATGGGTCCCCCGGAGCTGAAGTTCTGCTTGGCTGTGGACCACCTGACCTGTGTCCTCTGCAAGAGCAGTGAGTATAAACTGGCAAACTGCTGAACCATCTCTGCACCCACAATTTTCTGTTCTTCTGTGCTCAAATGACAGATGTGCAGTAAGGTAAGCCACTACTACTGTCTTAACTTTGTTTGGTTTTGGTTTGATTTTTTTTTTTTTTTTTTTTTTTTTTTTTTTTTTT
>OU015756.1:2074628-2096801 GCA_907169655.1 Acomys percivali | reverse complement strand
CTCCTCTAACAAGGCCACACCCACTCCTCTAACAAGGCCACACCCACTTTAATCCTCAAGTACTGCCCCTCATTGATGACTGAACATTCAAATATAAGAGTCCAGCACTCGGGAAGCAGAGGCAGGCGGATCACTGTGAGTTCGAGGCCAGCCTGGTCTAAAAAGTTAGTCCAGGACAGCCAGGGCTACACAGGGAAATCCTGTCTTGAAAAACCAAACCAAAACAAATAAACAAGCAAAAAATAAATATAAGAGTCTATGAGGGCCATTCTTATTCAAACCACCACAATAGTGAAAGAAAAACATCGTAGTTATGCCACAATTATTTTACCTTATTTTCATTTTTTGGTGTTTTGAGGCAGGGTTTATTTTATAATATATCCCAGGCTAAATATGAAGTTTGAGCGCAGCCTGGGTTACGGGAGATCCTGTCTCTAAATAAGCAAACGAATGAATGGGTTAACATATTTAGAAAGCAGCTTTTCTAGGTTCTTTGAATTTCCATATACATTTTAGAAATAACTCGTCAACTTGTTGAAAAGGAGAGAGGATGGCTGTGGCCCGACAGAGATGTGTTGACTTTTCGTGTCAACTTGAAGGCAGTTTTTATCTTAAGACAACAAGAGAGCGAGTCCAGTTCATGGACATGGAAGGTCTTTTCATTTACATTTTCTCTAAAGCTTTGCATCAGCACTTTGTAGTTTTTACATTTTCTACTTTTTTCTTTTTTTGGGTTTTCGAAACAAGGTTTCACTATATAACAGCCCTGGCTCTCCTGGACTCTCTTTGTAGACCAGGCTGACCACGAACTCACAGAGATCCTCCTGCCTCTGCCTCTTGAGTGCTCCGGGATTAAAGGAGTGCACCACCACACCAGGCTACATTTTCTACCTTTAAAAAAAATGATTTATTTATTATGTACACAGTGCTCTGTATGCATGTACATCTACAGGCCAGAGGAAAGTGCCGATTATAGACAGTTGTGAGCCACCATGTGGTTGCTGGGAATTGAACTCAGGACCTCTGGAAGAGCAGACAGTGCTCTTAACTTCTGAGCCATCTCTCCAGCTCTACATTTTCTACTTTTAATAGTAACTTTCTTGCTACTGATGTTTTATTGGTTTTTGTCTTTGGATTGTTGTTGTTAAAGTATAGGGAAAAAATAGCTTTTTATACAGTTCATTTCCTTTCCCCTTCCATTCTCTTTCATTGTATGTGTGTGTGTCTGTGTCTGTGTGTCTGTGTATGTCTGTGTCTGTGTGTGTGCATGTATGTGTGTCTGTATGTATATGTGTGTCTGTGTGTATATGTGTGTCTGTGTGTATATGTGTGTCTTTGTGTGTATATATGTGTCTGTGTATGTTTATGTATATATGTGTGTATGTATGTGTATATGTGTATGTATGTGTGTGTATATATGTGTGTCTCTGTATGTGTATGTGTATATATGCGTATCTGTGTATCTGTCTGTGTTTGTATATGTGTGTGTATGTTTATGTGTGTGTATATGTGTGTGTATCTGTGTGTCTGTGTATATGTGTGTGTGTGTTTGTATGTGTGTGTGTGTTTTCTTTTTTGGTGCTGAGGATTGGACGTGCATGATGCTTTTCCCTTGTGGTCTAGCAGCTGATTTTTAACCTTGTGGATTTGTTGAGATTTCCTCCGTGCAGTACAGTGTGGCCTCTGAAGGAACACAGTTCTACCTTTCCTTTCCAACATGGCTGCATTTATTTGTTTTGTTTTGGTTTGGTTTTGGTTTTTTGCCTTATGGAAAGGCAAGAGTAAGCCAGGCGTGGTAGTGCACACCTGTAATCCCAGCACTCGGGAGGCAGAGGCAGGTGGATCACTGTGAGTTCGAGGCCAGCCTGGTCTACAAAGAGAGTCCAGGACAGCCAAGGCTAACACAGAGAAACCCTGTCTCAAAGGGAAAAAAGACAAGAGTAAATATTCCTCCTGATCTTAGAGAGAAAAGTATTTAGCAGTAAAGTTTTGTGTAGCATTAGCTGAATAAAACTGATCTTCAAGGATGTTTGGAAACTTTGCAAATGAAACAATACACCCCGCTGATAAAATCCCCTGTCTCTCTAATTGGCTTAAGTAAACCCAAGGTACAATATTAAACCCAAGTGTTTTTTGTCAAGTTTGGAAACGTCAGGGGTTAGAACAAAGAGGTAGGCATACGTGGGTTGCACTACCTATGTGTAAATGGCCGAGGCGAGGGCGGTAAGGCACTAACTGGTTACTTGGCCATCAGCAGAGCTGATCCACCAATGCGGTGTGATGAAGAGAGCATGCGAGGCTGGAGATGGCAACATCAACACGATACCCAGAGGCGGCTCATCAGCATGAAGGGCCAAGACGCTTCCCCCCCCGGGTGGGGACCCCGAGGCTCCCGCACTGGCATTATCTGTAGGGACGGACGCTGCTGTTAGAAGGGCCAAGACAGGATGTAGACACGCATTAAGGGAGGGCAAATCCCTTCAGCGTGAAACTAAAGGTTGAAACATTACATTAGCCAAGGGTACCAGCTGCCTTCCTCATTAAATATTCATGCTAAAATCCCTGTCAATCAACAGGAACAACCGCATCCTGCCTTACAGAAGAGCGGGGTGTGTGGGTTGCTTGGTGGGTGTAAGATGCTGCGACTTGGTTTGCTATGAGCAGTGGTGGTTCGTGCGGTCAGTGTTGATACTCCAGTCATTCCTTTCTCTGCTCATGCTTTGACAGAGCAGGCACCATGGAGGATGGTAGGTGACTCTGCTCCTCAAACCTGAATGCCGCAGACAACTAACTGTGGGCCTTGTTAAAATGTACATTTGGAGGCTCCTCTTAGTGGTTAGGAGGCCTTGCTGCCCCAGCAGAGAAACAGAGTTCAGTTCCCAGCACCCACGCCGGGTGGTTCGCAGTCACCTGCAACGCCAGCCCCAGGGGATCTGACACCTTCTTCTGGCTTCACAGATACACACACACACACACACACACACACACACACAGAGAGAGAGAGAGAGAGAGAGAGAGAGAGAGAGAGAGAGAGAGAGAGAATACATCTTTTGTTTTGTTTGAGACAGAGTCTCTGTGTAGCCCTGATGGCCTGGAGGGACTCACTGTGTATCCCTGATGGCCTAGAGGAACTCACTGTGTAGCCCTGATGGCCTAGAGGAACTCACTGTGTAGCCCTGATGGCCTGGAGGGACTCATTGTATAGACCTGATGGCCTGGAAGAACTCACTGTGTAGACCAGGCTGATCTGAAACTCACAGAGATCCTTCTGTTTCTGCCTTCTGTATCTCAGGCCGGCCTCCAATGTGGCTGAGAACGGCCTTAAACTTGTGTCCTTCCTACGCCCCCTCTCAAATGCAGGATTACAGGAATGTGTCAGTCACCAACTCACAAGTGCTGGGGATGGAACCCAGCGCTTCTTGAAAAAAGAAAAAAAAAAAAAAAGCCAAAACATAGTGACTACTCAGGCATTATCAGGGACCTTTAAGCTCTGCTCCTCCCCTCCCCAGTATAAACTGGAGCAGAGCAAAGAGTTAGGATGTCCTCAGAAAGTCTTGGCTTGGCAGAGGCTGACACAGGGACCACATTTCCCATAAGGAAGCCTGTGAGAATGAGCTCCAGTGGCCTGGTGGCCAGGTCTCCTTTACAGAACACTGACCCCAGGGGTTGGTGTGACCTGTCATTCTGTCACTGTGCCTCTGTAGTGGAGCGTTCGAGGCATGCTGGCAGGTCAGGAAGAGCACTGTGTAAGGCAAAAGCGCCTGGTAAGGTAAACTTACTGGGCTTCCTGACCTGGTCCCCACCGGCTTAGCGGAGAAGTCTTGAACATATCAGGTCATTTCTGCCCATTTTAGTTCTCTTATCTCTGACATAAGGACAAATTTAATATTTGTATGCGGGCGTTGCAGTTTCGCACTGTGCACACAGCCTCCTTTTGGGTGCCCACAGGAGCGGGCATTCCACAAAACAAGAATTCTACCCTGGACTGTTGGGTGAGCAAAGATGGGTCAATGTGTCTAAAGGATTTATGGACCTGAGTTTAGATAAAATGGAGTCAGTGGAGACAAAGGCAAAGGCAGAACGGCAGAGGGTAACTTGACAGGCACTCACTCCTGTCACAGTGATGGTCTCAGGGAGACCCAGTGGGGCAGATCCGTCGCCGACACCAGGATCCTTCTCGATCACACTTTATTGGGAGCGCCCTTTGAAGCTGAAGCGAAAAGACCCCAGCCCTCGGAGCTCGCTGCTTATATGCAGACCCTAGCGTGGTGTGTCTCTGGCTGATTGGCGCACCGGCCAATGCCTCATTAGCATATCCCCGTGCGGGAGGGGAAAGAGAAACATTGTTGTCGAGCCCTTAACCAGGCATGTGCAGGAGCTGAAGTAGGATCGGCACCACCTCTGGGTGTGATCCGCGCCTAACACAGATCTGCTTGTTCTTGTATAGCATCCTTCTCCCTAGGAGAACGGCAGGACCCTGTACAGCACGCTCTGATGACCTTGATGAGTTGCAGACTTTCTTTTTTTTGTTTTTGTTTTTTGTTTTGCTTTGCTTTTTTCTGAGACAGCGTTTCTCTGTGTAGCCTTGGCTGTCCTGGACTCACTTTGTAGACCACGCTGGCCTTGAACTCACAGTGATCCGCCTGCCTCTGCGTCCAGAGGAGGGCTGGGATTAAAGGCTTGTGGTACCACTCCTGGCCCTGAGTTGTAGACTTTCTTAAGGCCACCCTCCATAAGACAATCTTAGCAAAGCTACAGTGTTTCTACACTTTATGGTTGAGTTTAGGAAAAGAGGGAGGAGGTTCTCAGGAGTTAGGAAGAAGACTGTCCACTTCCAAATGTCCGTCAGCTCAAACTACAGATGACCTCCAACTCAGTGTGGTTTGACATGGTTTTTTGACTTTGCAACAATGAAAAGGCAACATGCATTCCTGTGTTCAGCAGGAATCGTACTTCAGATCCCAGCCGATCTGGTCCCAGGTGCTGCTCTCTCGTGGTGCCCAGGACGAGTGCTCTGAGAGTGGTTAACACAGGCTGAATTAAGCTACAATGTTCAGAACGTTAGGCATAGCCAATGAGCTTTGGTATGATATTTTCAATTTCTATTATGTTTATCAAAATATGATATCATTAAAAATTGAGAAGCAGCCACCGGGCGTGGTGGCACACGCCTGTAATCCCAGCACTCAGGAGGCAGTGACAGGCAGATCGATGTGAGTTCTAGGCCAGCCTGGTCTACAGAGCAAGTCCAGGACAGCCTTGCAGAGAAACCTTGTCTAAAAAAACAAAAAAAAAAAACAAAACCAAACAAAACAAAACTTGAGAGGCACCTGTAGTTAGAGTGCAGTAGTTGGTTTTAAGACAGGATCTCCCTAAGTTGCCTAGGATGGCCTCAAACCCAAAGTCCTCCTGCCTCAGACTTCTGAGTGCTGGGATTAAAGGTGTGCACCCCCACACTCAGCTAGCATAATATTTTTTTTCAGTCACAACAATGGTCAGGTTTTTTTAGATATAAAATATTTGTATAAGTTGTTGAGTATTGCGCCTATAGTGACAAGTTAACACTTCTCCCCGCCTCTCACCACCCCCAAAACGCAGCATCAATGCGGGATTTATGTACACAAGGACAAGGCTGTAGCCAGGACAGCTGGCTGGGGATGGCTTACCATCGTGTACAACAGGACATTGCTAAACATGAATTTTTTTTTTTTTTAAGAAAAAGGTTCGTGGCGGGGGTGGGGGGGGCGTTCAAGACAGGGTCTCTCTGTTACACAGAGCCGTTGGCTGTCCTGGACTCACTTTGTAGACCAGGCTGGCCTCGAACTCGCAGAGATCTGCCTGCCTCTGCCTCCTGAGCGCTGGGCCACCACTGCCCGGCTGAAAAATAAAGATTCTTCCCATCAAGTTTTGGGGGACCCTGGGACCTCCCTGACCAACTCCTAACGTCACAGAAGAAGGAGCACAAGAAGCGCTAGGAAAGGGCAAAGAGCCCGCGAGCCCCCGCCCCCAGGAACCCTGCGCAGTTAGTGGTACCCAAACGGCGGCACAAGCACTAGCAAGCCGGCTGCCAGGATTGACTAAATAAACAGTCTTCCACTCAGGCTCCGTGTTTAAACTCAACGGGCCAGGCACGCGGGATGTGAGCGAAGGGCCTGCTGGGAAGATGGGAAGAAACGAGGAAGTGAAGGTAAAGGGGATGGACGTCCATTCCATACACACAGGAAGCTATGGGGAAGGGGGTGCGGGGAGAAGAAAGATTAAATTAAATTAATAACAACAACAAAACCAGATTCTTGGGTCACATTTGCCCGTGTGCTCAAGGCCCCATCTCTACCTGGCTGGGACTTATTT
Organism: Acomys percivali; assembly: GCA_907169655.1. NCBI lineage: Eukaryota > Metazoa > Chordata > Mammalia > Rodentia > Muridae > Acomys > Acomys percivali. Next base: position 2,090,450 of record OU015756.1, on the reverse strand, counting down.
TCTCTGTCACGGACAACCCCTCTCCTTTCCACAGAAGGTTTAGGGGTCCATAAACTCCACCATTCCTGCAGACTTTCTGTTTTTCATTTTTGCACATGGTGTTACGTAAAACCTAACTCAGATACCCTCATCACAAGAGTGCTGCCTCAGCCTCGGCTGCAGATATTTCTAAAAAAAAACCACAGCTCTAGAATTCCCCACCCGCCCCGCCTTCCACCCCAGGCTGAGGCAGCGTTGCCTCACCACTGGCCTAGGGTTCACTTCGCCAGCTTGCCTCCTTCCTAAATTAGACAGGCTCTCACTTCTCCTAGGCTGACCTGAAATTCACTACGCAGCAGACATGGAATTTCTGCTCCTCTTTCCTCCACCCCGCCAGTGCTGGGACAACCAAGTGTGCGCCACGACGCCTGGTTTGTGCGCTAGGGAGAATCAAACATAGGACCTTGTTGGGTCCCGCTGCAGGGCATGGCTGGCATACCCTGCGCTCTGCCCAGGGGAGGGGCGTCCGCTCTCCCTGAGACCCATCAGTATATAAACCGGACATTTTGGTTCCTCTTGCCCCTCTGCCCCCTTCTGGCCCTTTCCCTCCTTCCCACGCGCTCTCTCTCCCTTCCCTTCTTGCCTCCCCCGCGCCCCCGCGACCCCCACGCCCCACCCCCCAGCATGCCGCGTGCGCCTCTTTCCCTCCTCTCCCATGCCGCTCCAATAAACCTGAATTTATATAATACAGCTTCATCTCCCCAATAGCTTATTCTGTTTTAGTCAGTCAAATCCCAGTTCCACATTTCTTTTTCTTTTTTCTTTTCTTTTTTTCCGTTTTTTGAGACAGGGTCTCTCTGTGTAGCCTTGGCTATTCTGGACTCAGTTTGTAGACCAGGCTGGCCTCGAACTCACAGCGATCCGCCTGCCTCTGCCTCCCGAGTGCTGGGATTAAAGGCGTGCGCCACCAGCGACTGGCCAGTTCCACATTTCTTGACTCGATATTCCTGATGCCCGCCCCCTCTGCCTACGATCTTGGTGGGGATCCACTTTGCTCTTATTTTCAAGCCGGACCGAGACCAACACAGAGGCAGTTTATGTGATGGTGAAATACTTAAGATCAGGAGCAAATTATGGTCACTGCCGGGAATAGCTGCCCTCAGCCCTTGCAGGCGTCCTCCAATGTTTGTTAAGGAAAGTCTGTGGTAGTGGCGGCAGTAAACGTCATCAAATTCTCCCTGTCTGGCATCCCAGAATAATTTCCTGAGGAACGTAGGCACGGCGCCAAGAAGCCTTGCCTGGACCAAGGAGTTTGGCGGTAGGTAGAAGGAAGAGATGAAATGACATCCTACGAGGGATGATGCCCTTGTGTTGCGTTACAACAGCTCACACAACAGCCCTGTAAGGCAGAGCTTGTTATCTCTGCATAGAAATACAGACTCTGAACTAGGCGCGCCTTTAATCCCAGCGCTTGGGAGGCAGAGGCAGGCGGATCTCTGAGTTGGAGGCCAGCCTGGTCTACAGAGCTAGTTCCAGCACACCCCGTCTCAAACACACACTAGCATGCGCGAGCACACGCACGTGCGTGACACACACACTAGCGCCGCCCCTTGCGCGCCGAGCTCCAGCCGAGGGAGAAGCGGCTAGGTAGGGAGGTGCCCTTACCATGGCTCGGACAACGCGGACTGCCCGCCCGCAACCCCACCCGTGGTAAAGCACCCAGGAAACAACTGGCCACAAAAGCCGCTCGCAGGGGCGCGCCCTCTGCTAGAGGGGTGAAGAAACATTCTGGCGACAAGCCTGGTTCTACGGTACCCCGGGATGCTGTCAGAATTTTTCATTCCCAAGCTCCCCTTCCAGCCTCTGCTGCGGGGAAACTGCTCAGGACTCCAAAACAGACCTGCGCTTTCCAGAGTGCAACTGTTGGTGCCTTGCTGGAGGCAAGGGAGGCCGATTCGGTTGGCTTTTTTGAAGATACCAACCTGTGTTCTATCCATGCCAAACGTGTAACAGTTTATGCCAAAAGATATCCAGCTAATATGCCTCATATGAGGGGAAACATTTTCATTCTCAAAAAAATTTTTTTCCTCTTCTTTCTGCTATCGGTAGTTCTAAATGTTAGATATTTTTTTTCCCATGGGGTCAAAAGGTACCTAAGTATATGATTGCGAGTAAAAAAGTAGGGGACAGAAATCAGATATTGGCAGTTTTCCATTTTCATTTGTATGTAAATTTTTTAGCATAAATGCAAGATGTAAAGCATTAACGCAAGCAAAATGTTTCAGTGAACATGTTTCAACAGTTCAACTTTTACAACAATTATAAATAAACCTGTTAAAAATTTCTGGACAATGCCAGCATTTGGATTTTTTTTTTCCCCAATAAGTCAATCTCTTATTGACGGCCACTGAATGGTGTGTGTAGCATTTTTATCGTACAGTAGATCCCATGCACTCACTGTACGTTTCTGAGCCGTCCCACAGGTAAGCACAGGTTTTTAATGTTGTCTTCTATGCTGTTCCTGTAAGTTTGCTATTAAAATGCATTAAACTATAAAAACAGAAACAAAACCAGGTTCTGAAATCGAGAGAGCCTCAACATTTGTCTCAAATCAAGACATAGATGATGAGAGCAGATTTAAACCTCCTCTTTGGGCTCCTGGCTCCAGAGCCCCTCCCTGTTCCTGCCGTAATTTCTGGTGCTACACAACTCTCAGGTTATCTTACGTATCTAGGAAACCCCACATCTTGAATCCCCACGGTGAAGTTTTAGGGACCACAGCCTTCCTACTTCAGTTTAGAACAGCTGTCCCTGCACAGGTGATGCTAAGTCGGGAGAGTGCTCCTGTACTGCCCCCAAAGCCCCGGCTTTTAACACCAGCATCACACAAAACATGTGTGGTGCTTCACACATGAAATCCAGCGCTCTGGGATGCAGACGCAGACTTGGGGCGTCCTTGGCTACACAGGCAGTCGGAGGCCAGGCTGGGAACCCTAAGTTCTCTGACTCCAAAAGAAAAAGTAATCTCTTTCCTACTCCGTCCACAAAGCCATGGGGCAGATGTCTGCCCTTGAGACACAGGCGGCTTACAGGGTTTGGGACACAAAGCCTAAGCGTTAGCCTGGCTCCTGGGCATCTGTGGCTGGAGGTCGTGGGTGGAAAGGATGCTCCATATGCTGCTGTGGATGCCTCGGTTCACACCTCATCCAGCTACTCGGTTCACACCTCATGCAGCTACTGGGTTCACACCTGCATGCAGCTATTCATGGGCTCCAAGCGGAGCTATGAGCTCAGAGCACTTAGCCTCTGAAACTGGCTGCAAAAGCCTTTTACGAGTCTAGTGTTTAAAGCTAATTGCTACTCACACACACACATATACACATGTACATATATACATATATCCTCACATATAAGCTTATATATACACACATACATACACACATGTACATATATACATATATCCTTATATATATATATGCTTATGTACACACCTGCATATACACATATACCCTCACATATATGCTTATGCACACACACATACATGTATATATTTCATATATCCTCACATATATGCATATGTACACACATATACACGTGTACATGTATACTCTTATACATCTGTACATATGTACACAAGCGCACACACACACAGGTTTTTGGTGGAGGGTCCACTCCTGTTCTTTAGTGGTTGACTATTGGGAAAACTGTGAGCGGACACTGGGGCTGCACGTCAGTGGTAGGACCACACTCAGCGGGAGCACACAGTCCAATTCCCACCTCTTTCCTCCTCAAAACTGAGGCCCCGGCGTTGCTTTCTGCTTTGCCCATCAATAACCAAGTGAAATCATGGACGAGAGGAAAGATTTTCAATGAGGGCAAAGGGGTGTGAGCCAAACAGAAACCTCAGACTGCCTGTTAGCAGATAATCCTCAGTAATCTATGTATAGCAAGGGAAAATGCCTCAGTTACTAAATGTCTTAAAGTTCTTGCTTTTAATGCCCTTTCCTTAAAAAAAACAAAGTTATCTGTTCCATATTTGGTTTTGGTTTTTCGAGACAGGGTCTCTCTGTGTAGCCTTGGCTGTCCTGGACTCGCTTTGTAGACCAGGCTGGCCTCGAACTCACAGTGATCCGCCTGCCTCTGCCTCCCAAGTGCTGGGATTAAAGGGGTCAGGGTTAGGGTTAGGGTTGGGGTTGGGGTTGGGGTTGGGGTTGGGGTTGGGGTTAGGGTTAGGGTTACATGGTTTAGGGTTAGGGTTAGGGTTAGTGTTACGTGGGTTAGGGTTAGGGTTTGGGTTAGGGTTAGGGTTAGGGTTGGAGTTAGGGTTAGGGTTAGGGTTAGGGTTAGGGTTAGGGTTTGGGTTAGGGTTAGGGTTGGGGTTAGGGTTAGGGTTAGGGTTACGTGGCTTGTCTGTTTCATGTTCAGGAAGCACTTTCCACTCTCCCCCACCCCCAGCTACTTCTGCCGTCACCCCCTCCCCGCAGCAGAGGGATTCACTTGTTTAGTGTCCACCAACAGCTCACTACTCACACACACACTTCCCTCTGCCTCACCCCAAGCCTCCAATCCAGGCTTTGTTCCTGAAGCTCACACCTGAGCAAGGCCCCTCTCTACAGCTGCCTGGCGGAGGTGGCTCAGGCCAGAAAGCCAACTGCCAGAGGCAGTCCCAGGAAAGGTCATTGTCACCGCTCGGCTCCTGCATGCATTGCTCTGCAGATTTCAGAGCAGTGAAGAAAGTTCCCAGACAGCGCCAAGAGGTGATTAAAACAGGAAAACAGACGGTGTGGGATCCGCAAGTGATGGGGTTTGGGGGCGGCGCTTTGCCTCAAGACTCCCAGATACAAACAATCTACCACAAATGGAAAAGAGACACCTTTCTGATTCAGGAGGATAGTCATCAAGGTCTGACATGCCCCCCCCCATTACTGAGGTTCGGGCGGGGGCAGTGTTTGGGCTGCCTGAAGATGGCACGCCTGTGAGGACAGGTGCAACCTCAGGCAAAGGCTCCAGAAGGCAGCAGGGTAGTGTTTGTCACTCAGGGCAGTGGTTTCTTGGCGGGCTGTTATCCGGAACACCTGTGCTGTCACCCCCCTGCCCCCCAAGCTTCTTTAGGATGCAGATGTAAAAGGCCGGGAGGTGGCTCAGTGGGTAAGAGCATTTGCCGGTTCGCATAGAGAGCAACACCCACTTAAAATATCTGTGCGGCCCTGTGCCTCCACGGCTCCGCCTGGGCGGTGGAGCTTTAGGAGCTTTAGGACAGCGGATGGCTGATCTTGCTGGCTGCCATCCTAGCTCCAGGGTCAGAGAGAGACCCAGTTTCAAGGGAAGATGAGCAGGAGCCTGGGCGTCCCCCCACACTACGCTCATATACCACAAACATACCCCTTAAGTAATAGGTAGATAATTAAAGAAAAAAAATTCAGATGCCCCAGTTCTCAGGGTCAGCCTCTGGGGACAGTCCCTGGGTAACTTTAGCTTTTCTCAGAAGTTTTTTGGAAGTCATTGTTTCTTGAACTGGTAGAGCTGGTTTGCTTTTCACAAGTGGATTTGTCCCTCACCCTGGCCTGTTCCCTGCGCATGCTGAGCTAGCCCAGTTAGGAGTCTGCCGGGGGGGGGGGAGGGGGAGGGGTGGGGGGGTAGGGCGCAGCTTTCAATGAGCGCAGGTTGCTGAGGCTGGGGTTCTGGGTGGCCTCTCTTGCGTCTCTCCATTTCTACCTCTTTTACCTCTCTCCTCTCTAGTGCAGCTGTAGTCGTTGTTTGCATGGCAGCAAAATAACAGGGCCAAAGCCAAAGGCATCCCAGAAATCAGCACAACCACATGTGACTCCTTTTTACTTTCTCTGAGCATATTGCAAAGTAGCAACTACCATGCATTGCTAAGGTATGTAAAATAAAAAGCCCGTGGCATTAGGAACGGACATGTAGCTCTACACTAACATCGCTTTTCACTTGCGTTGTTATTTTCTGAGGACCACTGGGGGACAATGCTAAGTTTATCAAGAGACAGTGCAATTTGACTCATTCCAGTGAACTGATTGGAGAAATAATGAACTAATTGAGAGAGGCCCCATCTGAGGGAAGAAAAAATACCTTTAGGAAGGGGTTTGAACTCAGCCTTGAATGCAAGATTTTAACATTTCATTGTCAGTTCCCAGAGGAAAAACCAGCAGGAGACTTATTCAGTGAGGCCACACTGGGAAGAGGGCCGAGCAGACTCAGTGAGCCCCCAAATCCACCTTCAGTGTCCTGGAGTGAGATTAAAGCTTAAGTAGGGGACTTAGTCAGAGTCACTACTGCTGAGATGAACACAGTAACCAAAGAGGAACTTGCAGAGAAAGGGGTTATTTGACTTACTTCACTTCACCAAAGAAAGTCAGGGCAGGGACTCATGCAGGGCAGGAACACGGAGGCAGGCACTGATGCACAGGCCATGGAGGGTGCTGCTCACTGGCTTGCTATCCATGGCTTGCTCAGCCTGCTTTCTTACAGAAACCAGGACCACCTGCCCAGGGATGGCTCCACCCACAATGGGCGGGGCTTCCCCCACCAATCACTAATTAAGAAAATGCTCTACAAGCTTGCCCTACAACACACATCTTCTCAGTTGAAGTTCCCTCCTCTTGGATGATTTTAGCTTGTGTCAGGTTGACAAAGCTAGTCAATGCAATTGACCCTTTGCCAGCTTAATACATACAACAACAACAACAACCCTACCTTCCTGCTTTGCACCAATCTTTTCCCTTCATCTAACGGACATAACAATTATTCTGCCCACTTTGCAGGCAGCACTTCTGTGCTTCGATGGCAGGAAGCAGGTCCCACCAGTCAACCCTTCACCTTTCTTGTTCCGGGCTCCGCCTGGGCCAGTGCAAAGCCAGAGGATGAAAAGAATGGAGGAGGGTTTATTCCTCCATCAAGACAACCACACGAGTGCACACAGACAGACAGACAGACAGACAGACAGACACACCTATTTATACAGGAAAGCCGGTGTAAGGAACAGGCACGTTTCTGAGCATGCCCAGTGCTAGGTCACAAACCAGGTCTTCCAAGAAGGAGGAGGCGGACATGTTCCTTGTAGCTTCTCCAGGGTCTTGGCTGAAAGAAAGGAAGCGCTCTGGAGCCATTTGAGGCTTTTATCTTTAAATTTCTGCCTTGCGTGTGCTGCGTGTCTCAGGGTGTGTGAAGGGAAGTGCATACTTTTGCCAGGATGTGTGCATGGAGGTCAGAGGACGGTGGTGTCCGGTCTCTCCTTTCACCTTGTGGGTCCCAGGGATCAACGTCAAGGCCCCAGGCTCAGTGGCCTGCACCTCCACCTGCTGAGCGCCCTGGCCAGGCCTGTGTTAACAATCTTCTAAAGAGGCAGAAGTGTTCTCCCTTTTAAGTATAGAAGTTTATCCCTACAAGTTACTGCCTGGCCACTAGTTATATGATGGGATCCCGAACAGGCTGCCAGAGACACAGGGCCTGACATTTGAGGAACCTGAGGCAGGAAGGCCACCCTCGCCTCTTCCTGACCTTCCTGTCTACGCAAGCCATAAAGGGATGCTTGGCCTTCAGAGGCCTGGCAGCGGTCCCTGCTCCCCACACCTGAAGGCAAGGAACATTGTACAGCGAGGAGTCTAAAAAAGATCTTGCCAAATTTTCTGTTAGCATCAAATCGTATCACCCAGGTTCAATCCCAGTGTCCACCACACCCACTTCTTCCTCAGACATAAGCAGAGGTGGGGGTTGAAGGGGGTGGGGGGTGGGGGGCCCCCCTGGGAAACACTTGAGTTTCTCTCGTTTGTTTTGCTTTTTTCCCCCTGTGGTGTTGGGGATTGGATTTGGGGCTTTGCGCATACCAAGCCTCTTTATCTCTTCCGGTCTTCATTTCCCAAGACTCCAGTGTTATCTAGAACATTTATTAAATAAATCTGCATGTTTTCCCCTTGCCAGACTGTCTTTTACTACATAAATACCCCAGCTATGAGCCCAAGAGATTTTCATCTCATCCACATCTGAACTAAACTATCTTTTCTCTTTGGGATAAAGCCTCTCAACTGTCCTTGTGATGTGGTCTTTTTAATTTACTTATTGATCTTGGTCTCAGCAGTCTACTAAGTGTGACTGGGCATTGTCTGTGCCGGCCCCAGCTGGTAGAATTAGAATGGCCCGCTGCATATGTAATAGAACACATTCTAGCAGCCACATTTTTTTTTTAAGTTTTTTAAAAAGTAAATTAAAGTTACTAGCACATTATGCTTAACTAGTGCATTGAAATGTTATGTTTTAGATTTGTTGTTGGTTCAGGTTTTTTTTTTTTCCTTCGTTCATTTGTGACTGCATTTTAAACAGCTCTGCCTGGCCCCAACCTGCCATGTAGCTAAAGATTACTCTGAGTTTCTGAACCAGGGTGTGTGTGTGTGTGTGTGTGTGTGTCTGTGTGTGTGTGTGTGTGTGTGTGTTAAAAGACAGTCTAAGGAGTCTGTTCTTACTCTTTTTTTTTTTCTGAGACAGGGTCTCTCTGTGTAGCCTTGGCAGTCCTGGACTCACTTTGTAGACCTGGCTGGCCTCGAACTCACAGTGATCCGCCTGCCTCTGCCTCTCCAGTGCTAGGATTAAAGGCGTGTGCCCCCCTGCCTGGCTTTTTTTTTTTTTTTTTTTTTTAATGAGACAGGGTCTTTCTATGTAGTCTGGCTATACTGAAGCTCACTGTGGAGACCAGGCTGGCTTTGAACTCACAGAGACTTGCCTTTAGGAATTACAACATCAGCTCAAGTGTGTCCTGAATGCTGGGATTAAAGCTGTGTGTCAAGCAAGCCCCCCACGCCCGTCGCTCTTCTGTGGGTTTGTCATCAGCCTTGAGCAGCAGCCACCTTGCCTGCTGAGACATCTTGCTGACCTAAGTCCAAAATAATGAGTGTGACGGTTTCTTTGTTTTTGTCCTAACTCTTCCAAGCCCGGACTTCCCATCTATCAAGGGGTCAGTAGACAGAAACAATCAGTAGTCACCGTACCAGGCCGCCACACAGGACTACACGCAGAAATAATGAAAGCACTGAATAATAATAAGTGAAAATTTTTTCCTAAGTTAATGGAGGATTTTTTATACATCCACCTCTGGCTCCTCAGTCACTTGAGCCTCGGGTCCCCGGGTTCCGTTGGAGCTAACAGCAGAGCATCCCACAGGTGGGAGCGGAGCGGCCCACGTACAGACTCTGCTAATGAGGGGCCGTTCCTGGAACTGTTTGCACAGCATCCATCTCCAGGTGTCTCCGGTTATCTCAGAGGGACGGTGTGAAGTTTGCGACACAGAACGTAATTTAAATTCTTGGACAGGTAAGAAGCTATGATTGCATGCTTTGTACGTCGCACATGGGGAGGATGGATTGGGAAACCGCACAGTGAGCCGATGTTGCAATCCCTAAAAGGCTGCAAAACCCAAACAAAAGTTATTATGATAAAGGTGAGGTTGGCACGATGGGGAAACACTGGGCCAGAGGTTGGCAGGTCCAGTTTTCCTTTCGTGTGCTTCCAATACAGATGTGCCCAGTGGACAACACACCATGACTTCCTATTGTAAAATCATCACTCTCCTCCTTTAGTTCGCTGTAAATGTTACTTATGTTCGTTGCCTCTAAAAATTCTAATTTTTCCCTATGACTTAGCCTCCCTCCCCGCCCCCCCCCCGGAAACAGGGTCTCTCTGTGTAGCCTTGGCTGTCCTGGACTCACTTTGTAGGCCAGGCTGGCCTCGAACTCACAGCGATCCACCTGTCTCTGCTTCGCAAGTGCTGGGATTAAAGGCGTGCGCCACCACCGCCCGACTTGACTTGGCCATTTTAAAAAAGTATTCCTGGATTCTTCCACCCACGTCAGGAGACCTGTTGGAGAGGAAACGGGAACTGGTTAGTGAGCGGGTGAGGTGGGGAGGAGCGTGCGCAAGGTGAAGGCCTGAGCGCCAACAGCAAGCTCTGACAAGAGGGCCGGTGGTCCCAGCCAGAGAGCCATGGACTCAGCACTGGGGCTGGACACATGGGAATTAGCCTGGGTGAGCAGGGCCTGGGGGTGACACTCTTGATCAAGTTGGAAGGCGGAGGGAGCTCTGACATCTGAAAGGCCAGGAAGACCCACCTGCCAGTGTTTTCCTCATCTTGAGTCGGCTCTGGTGGGACTATCCTTCAACCAAGAGAGTCTGGAGCTGGAGAGATGGCTCAGTGGTTAAGCCCAGTGACTGCTCTTCTGAAGATCCTGAGTTCAATTCCCAGCAACCACATGGTGGCTCACAACCATCTGTAATACAATGTCCTCTTCTGGTGTGGATAAAGACAGTGTACTCATAAACATAAAATAAATAAATTTTCTTTTTTATAAAAAAAAAAAAAAAAAAGGAGTCTGTGCGCTAGAGAATCACAGGGATGTGATGGAGGGGAGGCAGACGGACCCACAGCGTCCTGCGTCCTAGTGACGCTCAACAGTTAGATAGCTCAACCCAGACACAAGCAAACCTGCCACAGTCCAGGCACCACCGTCAGGGTCTTTTGTGGCCAACCCTGCCCTGGGCGTGGTTGCAGTCTCATTCCTTTCTGTGAGAGTCCTTCTGTCGTACTCAGGGCTAGGCCGGCACCTCACTATAGAGCAAGCTTCATCGCCATTGGCTGCTGAGGGGATGAGACTCCACTGCCCGGCAGCCCACACAGAAGCCAAGGACTCCTGGGCTCGTTGCCACCGTGAGCTGCACCTGAAAACCAGTTGTGGCAATACTGTCTGACCTACATGGCCCTATGTCCTTTCCAAACCCAGCACTGGGGGCGGGGTGGGGGGCATGGGGGGTGGGAGGTGAGGAGACAAGGGGGAAGCTGATTTCCAATGCGTGGAGTTAAGTGATGCATTCAACCCAAATCGTAAGAAGACTTACATCACTTGGGTGCTGGGAGCCGAATGTGGTCCTCTGAAAGAGCAGCCTCTCCACAGACCCTCCGTACTCTTGAGTGAAAGTGCCACATCTCTTCCAGGTCAATTCTGTGATGACAGGACCAATGTTTCTGTATGTGCAGATGTCCAGATACAAGAGCATCATGGAATCTCTCCACTGCGTTGTTTCTTGTGTCTGTGCCACAGGCTCAAGTTGACAGAGGCTTGCTCACTATGACTGTGCCACATGCCCCGGCCGGTGGCACGCTTGTCCTCTTGCCTTTTCCCGTCAGCTGACTTCCTCATGATCAGACAACGGGACTCAAAGTCTGGTCCCGAGCATGAAGAAGGTCATGTAAGATGTAAGGTGTGTAAGAGTGCTTGCTGAAAGACATCTCAAGTTAGACACCCAGAACCCGAGGCAGAAGAAGAAACCACCCCTGGAAGGTTGACTTCTTGCCTCTTCGCATGCACGTTGGGACATAGATGGGCTGGAAACGGTGGCTCACTTGTTGTTCTTCTAGTGGACCTGGGTTCAAGTTCCCAGCCCCGACATGGTGACTCACAGGCAGCTGGAACGTTTCCAGGGGATCTGACAAATTCTTTTGACCTCTGTGGGCACTAGACATGCATGCGGTGTACATACACATGTTCAGGCAAACATTCACACGCATGCATATACAATCAACTTTGAAAAAGGTCGAGATGAACCAAGACAGTGGCGCACGCCTGTAATCTCCGTACTCACAAGGCAGGAAGGTCATCAGTAGTTCCGAGGCCAGGCAGGTCTACATAGAGAGTGTCAGGCCAGTCAGGACTGCATAGCAAGAACCCGTGTCAAACACAAAAACCAAATAGATGAAACCAAAGGCAAAACTCAACCAAACCAAACAAGAACAGCTGGGGCCAGCAGTATAGTTCAGAGGTAAAGTATGTCCCATGTCAGCATTAATGGGGCCTCGAGTTTGATTCCCAGTATTAGAGAAAAAGAAAGAAGAAAAGAAAGGTCTACAGGAAATTCTTCCTCAAAGAAAATGAGCTTATCAAAAGGGGAAAAAAACTTTAATCAGGACCGTGGTGACGCACACCTTTACTCCCAGCACTCAGGTAGACAGATGCAGGCAGACCTCTGTGAGTTCAAGGCTAGCCTGGTCTATCGGATGAGTCAGGACAGCCAAGCCTACACAGAGAATCTCTGTCTCAGAAAAAAAATAAAATAAAATAAAATATATATATATATACACACACACAATGTACACATTTTATCAATTTTGCATCTCGGCTCTTTATTCTCACAAAACATTGTGACAGGTTGATCTACGCCTCAGGGGTCCTGTCCCTGCACAGGCCATCTCGCTGAGGTCCAGCCGCTCTCCATTTTCTTTGAGCCTCAGATTCTTATCAAGGCAACATTAACTCTGTTTTTCGGAGTGACAGAACGGCCGGCACACAGCAGTTATGGAAGCATCCTTCTGCACAATGGCTTACATTTAGCTGTACACGTTGAAAGGGCTGGTGTGGTGTTCCTGTGCCCTGTACAGTGGGCGCTGACCCGTGCTTGTGGCGCCCGAGCCACCGCAGTACCGAGTCGAGGGCGAGGGACTGTGGATTTAACTCATGCACACACACACACACACACACACACACACACACACACAACACAGCAGGTCCTTCGTGTTAAGAGAGCAGCAGCCGTAGTGGTTTATTCCCCCAGAGTTCCAAAGAGCCTTCTTACAGGCAGCAAAACAGGACTCCCCCTCCCAGGTGAAATCCCTCAAGAGGTAATCGCACACAGGAGGAAAAGTCTCGAGGAAGGGAGGGGTGCGTTCTCAGAGCAGTAAACATGACTAGCTAACCAAGATAAACACAGACGTGGAAGCTGCTAAAAACAGGACATGAAACAGCAAGACAGGCAGGCAGCCCAGTCGGGCCTGGTTCCTACAGGGCTAACCTCGCCTTTCTGCCTCCCCTCCCCCCCCCCCCCACACACACACTCCCGATCTCTGCTATTAGTGTTCTGTCTTCAGGTCAACTCTTTTTTTCTCTTCCTCACTGTGTAGCTCCAGCTGGCCTGGAACTCACGACATAGACCAGGCTGGCCTCGAACGCAACGCAGAGAGATCCGCCTGCCTCTGCCCCAAAAGCGCTGGGATTATTGGCAGAATTGGCCACCACAAATGCCCCCCCGCCCCCAGAACAGTTTTCCTAGACAAGCAGGACAGTGTCTGACACATGTGACACAGAAACAGCCCCTCCCATGGGCAGCACTGAGATGCCCCTCCTCTGCCCAAAGGACAGCTGGATTCTTAGGGGTCAAATTTTAATTTATTTAAGTTCTTTTTGAAGACAGCCTCTGTGCGTGGGTGTTTCACATTCTTGGCCCCAATAGTCAAATCCTACAAAAGAAAGTATACTGAAACCGGGCGTGGTGGCGCACGCCTGTAACCCCAGCACTCGGGAGGCAGAGGCAGGCGGATCGCTGTTGAGTTCGAGGCCAGCCTGGTCTACAAAGTGAGTCCAGGACAGCCAAGGCTACACAGAGAAACCCTGTCTTGAAAAACAGGAGAGAAAAAAAAAAAGGTATACTGAACACCAATTCTCCCTCAGCCTTCTACCCGTCAGTTCACTCCTGGGATACAGCCAGGCCCAACCCAACAGGTGTGTATATGGGGGTACTCGCAGCCTGCCCCTCACTCCCTACCGCCCCCCCAGCACACATGCTGTAGGTGAGAGCAAAAGGAAAGACGTCTCCACAGGGTGAGGAAAAAGTAAGAAGTTGGAAGAAGCGGTACACGGGCGTGAGCTACCACCTCCCGGGCCCAGCGAGGTCATCTTTTTAAAGGAATAGGGGCAACACCCCTGCAGGCATGGGTGGGTGTGTGCGTGCTCTATAACTCCCAGCTAGAGAAGGTTTGCTTAAGAACCCAGGCATCAGCTGGGCGTGGTGGCGCACGCCTTTAATCCCAGCACTCGGGAGGCAGAGGCAGGCGGATCGCTGTGAGTTCGAGGCCAGCCTGGTCTACAAAGTGAGTCCAGGACAGCCGAGGCTACACAGAGAAACCCTGTCTCGAAACCCGCCCCCCCCCCAAAAAAAAAGAACCCAGGCCCTGTGGATCATCATGAGCCACAGTTCCTATCTCATCCAAGCCAGTTATGGGCACGAGTGGCTCTGCAGAAAGCCTGGGTTCAGTTCCTAGCCGGCACACTAGCAAGTTCACAGCCATCTATTACTCCAGCTCAGAGGCTCAGACATCCTTTTGGCCACTGTTGGCACCTGTACACACAAACAATCAAGCACACACACATACATATGTACAGATAAATAATTAAAAAAAATATTCCTCAGAAGGCAGTACTTTTGTCAGGGCCAGCATTGTCCTGATGAGAACTAGTAGAGATAGATGACGTTAGGAGCAGTAGTGGGTAACACTGATTAAAAAAATAATAATAAAGGAACCGGGTGGTGGTGGCACACGCCTGTAATCCCAGCGTTCGGGAGGCAGAGGCAGGCGGATTGCTGTGAGTTCGAGGCCAGCCTGGTCTACAAAGCGAGTCTAGGACAGCCAAGGCTACACAGAGAAATCCTGTCTCAGAAAAACAAAAATAAATAAATAAAAATAAAGGATAAACAAATCTTAGTTCTTACATCATGTGGCGGTTAAGGAAAAGAAATGCCTGATCTTTATGTTTTGCGAAGAAAATGACCTAAAGATTTCATTGGTGGTAGTTTCAAGATATTTTAACCAAAATTATCCGTAGCTGAAGAAACTCCAGCTGTGTTGGGTAACATGGGGCCGTGCCCACAGTCACTGTCAGGTGCCCATCACCTGGTCAGGGTCTGTTCCAGGGGCCCATCCCAAGAAATCTCACAAAGGGTGCTTTGAACAGCATCAGCGCTTGCCAGCCTTTGAATTCTAGAAAAGCAGGTTTTCCAAGTCTAAAAAAAAAAATTTTTTTTTTAATCCCACAACCTACTCTTCACTTCCCAGAGGTGCCTCGGAGTCCTCGGAAAGGCCTGTCTGATAATCAAACAAGAAAACTAGTAACTCACAGCAGGGCTGCGGTGGCAGCGCCAGAGCCTCCGCCTGGAAGTGGCCTTGCTGTGGGACGTAGGCCCAGAGGGAGGCCGCTGAGATTGCTTACAAGAGGGCCTGAGCTTGACCCCCAGAATCCAGGGGGGGAAAGCTGTTTTAGAACCAGCCCTGGTGAGGTGGAGATAGATGATCCCAAGGGCAAGCCACTTTAGCCTAAACGCCACGCCCCAGGTCCCAGTGAGAGAGACACGCAGTCCCCAGAAGCTGAAGTAGGCATCACCGAGGAGGAAGAACAGCTGAGGCTGTCCTCTGACACACACACACACACACGCACGCACGCACGCACGCACGCACGCACGCACGCACGCACGCACCCAATAGGAAGACTATCCGATGGTCAAGAATTGAACTACAAGGATAAGAGACCTAATGAGATGTATTCAGTGTTGGGAACGGGACACGCTACTGTTTACATCCCCATGCCACCCAACCACCTGCCTTCTTAGTCAAAGGCATACAACTTGAACACAAAGTCTACTTCTCTCTCTTTACCAGCTCTGTGGTGTTGGACACGTCGTCTCTGTGGTGTTGGACACGTCGTCTCTGTGGTGTTGGACACGTCGTCTAACCCCTCTGAGACTTCAGTTCTCTGTAGTCCAACAGGTCACCTGCCAAACGCAGTCTCGGTCTGACAGAAGGGCTTAGAAACACTGCGGTTTCCTTCTCAGATGCTGCGACGTGAGAAGAAGCAGCCTGGTGACCTCCCTGCTCAATCCGTGAAGACGTCTAGTGTCCTCAGGCGCGATAGCACGGAATCCTAGCACTCCGCAGGTGGGATCAAGAGCTTCACCAGTTCACAGTGGCCGGGCCTGGTGGCGCACGCCTGTGATGCCAGCACTCAGGAGGCAGAGGCA
>OU015756.1:2052491-2072118 GCA_907169655.1 Acomys percivali | reverse complement strand
GATGGATGGATGGATGGGTGGATGGATGGATGGGTGGATGGATGGATAGGTGGGTGGATGGGTGGATGAATGGATGGATGGATAGGTGGGTGGATGGATGAATGGGTGGATGGATGGATGGGTGGATGGATGGGTGGATGGATGGATGGATGGGTGGATGAATGGATGGATGGATGGATGGATGGATGGGTGGATGGATGGATGGATGGATGGATGGATGGATGGATGGGTGGATGGATGGGTGGATGGATGGATGGGTGGATGGATGAATGGATGGGTGGATGGATGGATGGGTGGATGGATGGATGGGTGGATGGGTGGATGGATGGGTGGATACATCATGGATGGGTGGGTGGTTAGGTAGACGGGTGGAGAGGCAGATGAGTGGGATAGCTATGTCCTTTTGTCATTTCCTAGCAGTTGCTGGACAATCTTGGTGTTCAGAGACAGTGGTGCTGTATTTGTGAATTGGGGCCCATGGTGGGTTGCTTCGCCGTGTGCTCCAAGGAAAGGGACATGTAAAAATGCAGTTGTTTATCTGGACAAGCCTCCTGACTAATCCGGTTGCCTCATTGGTACCAGGTTCTGCTAAAATAGCTAAGAACTAAATTATATTGTTATACATAAAACATAAGTGTGGTTTTTTTAAAATCATGGGTCTTCTTGACCCTGTTTTTACATGACTTCCAACTGGCAAGCCTGGCATTAGCATTGATGGGAATTAGCCAGAGTTTAAGACAGGAATGGAGCAGTAAGACCAGCTTCTCTGTGGTCAGTTTCTTCCACAGCCTCCATAATCCTTCAAAAGGCAAAGCCAGCTACTGCCGCCAATCCTCTTAACCAAGTTGGATATCTGGATAACTCTAGTTGGATTCTAGACTGAGCCTCCTGTGGTCTGCAAAATCTGGCCTCTGTGTTTCCTCGGCCCATAGGTTCTGTGCCTCGGGTGTCATGTCACTCATATGCCCGCCCTCCCTCACTGTGGGGACTCAGGGGACTCAGTTTCTCATAACAAGTTCTCTGCGTGGACCAGTGAGAGCCACGTTCAGCTCCCTAAACCTTCGCAGGCTTCCTCGCACTCCCCTGTCCACTTACAGTCTGGTGACGTTTGTGTGACGGGCTCTGCTGCTTGAGCTGTCAGCAGTGACACATCAGAAGACTGAAGAGCCTGCTTGCTGCACTCCAGCTTTCTGTGCTATACAGCGGAACCGCAAAATGGACGCCTGAAGGCTGCTGAGCAGCCCTAGGAGGCCCGCTACTGTCCCAAGTGTGCCTGATCCCGGCTGAGAGGGAAAGAAATGAAGGAGGCGTTTGGCCCCTGACAGTCAGCACGTCTAGGTTACTACGAATTAGTCCACCCCAGCAGTTCTAGAACATCTGGGTCAGAGGCCTCCTTCAAACCTGTGAGAAATCTTGATAGTTTAAGAGGCTTCCATGTATGCGGGTTACATGAATCAATACTTTCATGTCAGAAATTAAAGCCAAGGAATTAAAAAAAAAAATACGCGTTTGTAATTTATTTAAATTATTAATAGTAAAAACAAGTAAGTTTTGGTATGAATTTTTTTTTATTTTTTATGAAAAGCAGCTACTTCCCCCCAAAACAAGCTAACAGCAGCATTTTCTAAATGTCTGAATTAACTCAAAACAGCTGAATTTTGTAAAGTTTTCGTTTTGCTTTGTTCTTCCAAGACAGGGTTTCTTTGTCAAGCCCTGGCTGTCCTGGACTTGCTTTGTGAGTCCAGGCTGGCCTCGAACTCACAGAGATCTACCTGCCTCTGCCCTTCTGAGTGCTGGGATTAAAGGTGTGCTCCACCACACCACGCCTGGTTGTGGTGGGGACTGCTGCTGAACCTCTGACATGCACTCTGGTGCCACGATTTGGTCACTGCCTCTTGGCAAGTTGGCCTACTGGGCACTTGGAGGAAGGGCATGCAGGCTACCCTGACAGACCTAATAGGCTGTGGCCAGACAGTGGGGGAGGAGGGCCCCTCCGCAGAGGTCTGAGCTGGGGGCAATAGGGCAGAAGAGGGAGGGAGGGTGGGAATGGGAAGATGAGAGTGAGGGGATTACAATCGGGATGTAATGTGTATGAATTATAGTAAATAAAAAAGAAAAAGCAGCTGGGTTTTCCCATCGCTTTCTGGATTCAGTGGCGATCCTTTCTGTTGTGGTGTTCTATGAAAAGAATCTGGCCTTTTATGGGAAAGGTAGTTTGTGACGGCTGCTCTTGGCTGTGCCCTTGGTTTTACCCCTGGAATTAACTAACACCACAGGGCGTACCTGGGAGGGGTTATTACCTAATGGGTCATTTGAGGAGGGAGGGCACCCCTAAACTGTAGACCACTTAAGGTGGGAAGATCCACCTTAAATCTGGGGCCACCTTCTCATGGCTGCTGTCATGGAGGGAGACTGATGGTGCAGGGTCTTGGCTGCACTTAGAGCCTGTTTCTTTGGAACTTGGCGACCAGCGGAGACAGACAGCCTTGTGGACTGGACAGCTACTGGATCCTTGGACGTTCTGTCGGGAGACAGCCATTGTTGACTAGCTGGAGCACAGCCCATAAACCACTGTAATAAATCCCATAAACATGTGTGTGTGTGTGTGTGTGTATATGTATATGGAATTTATTACAATATATCTATATATCTATATTGTCAGTTCTATTTTCTAGAGAACCCTGACTAATAAATATGTAAATAAAGCATTATTTTTGAAGATTAAAAAAAAATTTTTTGTGGGGGGTGGTCAGTGTGGTAGCTAACAACTTCAATCCCAGCTGCTAAGAGGCAGAGGCAGATGGATGTCTGTGAGGTCAAGGCCAGCCTGGTCTACAAAGCAAATTCTAAGCCAGCCAGGGCTACACAGAGAGACTCGGTCTTGAAAAAAATCAAACAACACTTTTTTCCCCCCAAATGTTATATCCAAAGAGATAGCGTAACCTCTTTCACTGGGTAAAATGGTCATGAACAATTCCATTCAAGAGCAGTGATTTAGTCCAACTTAATGCTGACGACGTCCTCCCCGGGGCTAGGACAAGTTCAGACCGTGTTTGCAGCCCTGGCCATCGACAGAGACTCTGTATGGTTTGAGTGGGTGACTCATTGGAGCTGTTGTTACCCAGCCTCACCGTCAGCCTCAGGAGGAGAATGATACAAGCATATTTCTACCACTCTATCACTCTGTCCATCGATGTGGTTTTGTGTGTGTGTGTATGTGAGTGTGCACACGCGTGCACACACACAATTGTAGGAGTTGCTTTTCTCCGTCTACCATGTGGTTCTCTGGGTCAAACGCAGGTCATGAGGGTTGGCAGCAAGCACCTTTACACACGGAGCCTTCTCACAGGCCCCAAATGTATGCTTTGGGGCTGAGGTGAGGTTGAGAGGCTCAACACTTGCCTAGCCTGCAGAGGCCCCTGGGTTTTACCCCCAGGACTAAAACAAAACAAAACAAAACCCCAAACAACAACTCAGCTTTCTCTGAGTGCTGCAGATGCTCTTCTGAACGCCGCCGGATCAAAGCTGAACGACTGGTTGTCTCTTAAAAGGCAGCTAGAGAGTGGAGTGGGGCACCGCCGCTGAGGCGCTTGCTTAGCAGGAAGGGAGCCCTAATCCAGCACTTGGACGCAGAGGCAAGAGGTTCAGGAGTTCAAGGTCATCCTTGGCTATCTACTGGTTCCAGACGAGCCTGTGGGGGCACGGGTCGGGGTGTTATGAAACTGTGCCAATGAACTCAGCTACACTAAAGTCCACCAGGCCCTCCTGAGCTTTGCTGGGTTCTTTACCCACAGGTGAGCTTAGGTTCCAGCTCTGACCACCTCAAGGTAAAGAGTCCCTTCCTACCAAAGGGAAAGATTGGAGCACTGAGCTATACAGCTGTCTAAATGTTGACACAGTTAACTCTATACCACTGAGAAATGGCGTTAACTAGCGCCACAGCAGTCTCACTGGAACCCCTAAGTGACAGCTCTCAAGCCCTTGGGTGTGGCTACTGCTACTGTGTTTGGAAGCCTGAATTTTATCTTTGGCAACAAATGTTGTCAGTCACTTTCCTTGAAGTGTCAAAGTCTTGATTTATTCATTTACAAGAAAATCTCTGGCAACTAACCAAGTTTGAATAGCCATAGTTTATCAGGTTTAAAAAATGTTTAATATAGTTTTTCTTCCCCAGGGTGGGGGTGAGGGTGGGGAACAGTGTTTCAACAATAGAGGCAGCTAGCAATCCAGAAACACCAGACACTTTTCTTCACGACCAACACCGTCACCGCCGCCGCGTGTAGAGGAAGCGCTTTGTGCAAGCTTCTCATTTGCCACACAGAATATTAAAAAGATGAATGCTCCAGGGCTGTGATTTAATAAAAGAAATAACTTCCGCTTAATCAGAGGTGTTGTTAAGTGACAGGTGTGGGGTGGGGGGTGGGGGGCGAGCACATAGTTCTTGCAGGTGCACAGGGTGAAGGATATTAATACAGTGATGGCCAGGGTGTTCCGGTGCCTTTGCTTTGATTAGTACTGAGGCGCCAGAAGTTTGCCCACCGGTGCCTTCATAATACCGTCAGTGAAAATGCCAATCAGTCCAGTGAAAAGGGCAATACCACTCACATCTTCGTGAACTCACCGCTGACCTCTCAGAAGCTTTGGAAGGTTCTCTGGAGCCTAAGTGGCCTAGCACACGTGCACTAGCCCAGCCCATTTCCTTTCCTTCACTCCTTTTCCTCTGGAATATGCTCTACCATCACATCGTCCGCCCCATGTGAGGTTCGTGAAGATCAGCTTCTCTGGGGCCTGCCAGCGGTTAGCCGTGTGCCCCATCCTGCATCCTCACATGATCCTGTACGCTTTTCCTCACCTCAGGAGCAGTTTGACACTGATGTTGGTCTTCCTTGCTTGATTCTAAGTATCAGTAAGGTCAAGCTGCTACTGCTGCTGCTGCTGGTGGTGCTGGTGTTGGTGTTGGTTCTGTTGGTGGTGCTGGTGTTGGTGCTGGTGCTGGTGCTGGTGCTGGTGGTGGTGGTGGTGGTGCTGGTGGTGCTCATGGTGGTGGTGTGTGTGGGAGGGGTGGGGCATGGTCTGTGTCATGTGTCTGTGAATCACATGTTCAGTGTCCAGCACTGTGGCTGGTAAACAGCAGGGCTCAACTCTTAGCTGACGGATTGAATGAGGAGTCTATAACAGCCTTGCACAAAGCCCTAATGAACCTGGCTGGGGTGCTCCTGCCAATCAGATGCTAATTAGGATTCCAGGGCTTTTCTTAAACCTTAATCCACCAGGTTTTCCTGCAAACAAATTCTATATTAAAAGATAACAGGCTTGCCATAGGCTCTGAAGGCATCTTGAGTCCTCTCTTGCTTTGAAAAATGTGTGTGTGTGTGTGTATCTATCCCTATGTATGTGTCTATGTATGTGTGTGTCTGTATCTATGTATATATGTGTGTGTGTTTGTGTGTATGTGTGTGTTCGTCTGTGTCTATGTATGTTTGTGCATGTGTCTGTGTTTATGTGTGTATGTGTCTGTATCTATGTATGTATGTGTGTGTGTGTGTGTCTGTGGGTCTGTGTTTATGTGTGTCTGTGTCTATGTATGTGTGTGGGTGTACACCTTTTTGTGACTGGGTCTGGAGAAGGAACATTGACAAATCTTAATTATTTCTACAAGGTGCAAAGCTTCAGCTGGGGTCCTGGTGCATACCTTAGCCCCAGTACTCAGGAGGCAGAGGCATCTCTCACTGTGAGCTCCAGGCCAGCCAAGGCTACACAGTGAGCCCTACCTAAAAAGAAAAACAAAAGGTCCAATAATCCCAGAAAACATTAAAAGTTCTCCATTTTCACCTTACACCTTTACCAAGAACTGTTAATAAGAGAAATTGGGTGTTCCTTGCTACAAAGCTGCTGAGTTCTTTGAGGATGAGAAGCAGCTCTTTCTCCCCGTGTCTTTGGTGTAGAGCCTGTATTTACTGAATGTTGGAAATACTCGATGAATGTTCACTAAACTGCCATGTGGCAGGACGTAAGGCAAGACCAAACGACCAAGCTCACTTCAGTTGTGAAGTTTGAATGAGCAACAGCATCTGGTCCACTGTGAAGATTGCTTACAGACCCACCTGACACCACTGCGGGCGGCTCTCACACCCACCTCCTCTCCTTAGCCAGATGGCCAGCCTTAGGGTTGGCTCGCCTCCTGGGGAATGGTGAGGCCCAATCCTGGGGTCTTCACTGGGGCCTCCCATTAGGTCCACCAAGGGGACTGGTGAAAAATGCCGTGTCTTCGGGACTGTGACACACTGCCAGGCGTCAGAACAGAGTGGAAGACTGAGATACTCACAGGATTCCCTTTCTCTTAGGGCAAGCCAAGAACCAGGTGATGAGTCCCCAGGAAACTAACACATGGCTGCCCTATGCATGGGGGGTCTCAGTGCAGCTGGCTGCCCTGTGCGTGGGGGGTCTCACTGCAGCTGGCTGCCCTGTGCATGGGGGGAGGGTCTCACTGCAGCTGGCTGCCCTGTGCATGGGGCAGGGTCTCACTGCAGCTGGCTGCCCTGTGCATTGGGGATCTCACTGCAGCTGGCTGCCCTGTGCATGGGGGGAGGGTCTCACTGCAGCTGGCTGCCCTGTGCATGGGGGGTCTCACTGCAGCTGGCTGCCCTGTGCATGGAGGCTCTCACTGAGCAGGAAAGCTCTTGAGACTGAAAGCAGCCCAGAGATCTCAGCCCTGGCTTCCTAAGTGTTCTTTGTAAAGCCCACCCCAGAGCACCAAGATTCCAGAATCTAATGTTTATGTCTTTCAGTTGCTTGTGCTAGAGGCAAATGCAGTGGTGTGACACCCTAGAAGGACAGTTGTATGATTAAATTCTGCTTACACTGAAACCCCCAAAGGGGGGGTCATACATGAGAAATTCTGGGTGCTTCCTGTATCATAATCTCTTGTTTATAGTTTGATTAGAATTCAAGAGCTCAAACACTCCCTGCCCTTCCTTCTGCCCCCGGCTCTCTCACTCACTGGCTTCCTCTAAAGCAGTTCTTTACCCCCTCTCTAAGGTAGGGTGGGTGCACGGCCAGTTGTCCACTTGCAGACACTGGAGCACAAGGACAGGCCATCGCGTCTGCTGGGGCTCTGACAAATTAACCTTTGGTCGATTTGCTCTAATTGACGCCGTGTTTCACACTCCCCGCATCCTAACCACTTAAACATAAGTAAAGACCTGCCTGGCCTGGGACCACGGTGGCTAACAGGAGCTGCTACTGGCCTGTGGTGACCAAGGTGGCTGACGGGAGCTGCTACTGGCCTGTGGTGACCACGGTGGCTGACGGGAGCTGCTAGCTACTGCATTCCTTTTGAAATATTCTACCAAATTAAAAATTATTTAGAAGATACTGAACTGAACATAAATTACTTCATTTTGGGTAAAAGTTTCTAACACAAAGGGCAAAAATATATCTCCACGAAAGACTCTATCTCAAGCCCAAGGAAGAGCTGAGGTAACGCTGGCACCCTTCTCCACGGCGCAGTGTCTGCAAGGTCTGTGCACCCCTGGCAGCTTACAGCTGTAGAGGTGACTTTTTTCCCCTTTTATTGAACACAGATTCTTTTCTCATATAATATATCCTGGATATAGTTTTCCCTCCCTTTACTCCTCCCAGTTTCTCCATGCCTCCCCTCCAAGCTGGGCCCATCCCCTTTGTGTCTGTCATTAGAAAACAAACATATATAATATAATATAATAACTATAACATAATGTAATATAGCGATAGAACTGACATACTGGAATAGGACAAAAAAAACAAACAGAAGGAAAGAACCCAAGAAAAGACACATGAAACCGATATAGATGCAGAGGCCCACTCGTTCCCACACTCAGGATTACCACAAAAACACTAAACTGAAACACACACATATATGTGTGTGTGTATATATATATATATCACACACACATGCACAAAGGAACTGTAGGATAAAAAGAGAAAACAATTTTTAAAATATATAAACGAAATAAGACAGAATAAAAATGAAGGGAAAAAGCCGGGCAGTGGTGGCGCACGCCTTTAATCCCAGCACTCGGGAGGCAGAGGCGGGCGGATCGCTGTGAGTTCGTGGCCAGCCTGGTCTACAAAGTTAGTCCAGGACAGCCAAGGCTACACAGAGAAACCTTGTCTCGAAAAACCAAAAAAAAAAAAAAAAAAAATGAAGGGAAAGGGCTGGAGAGGTGGCTCAGCGGTTAAGAGCACTGACTGTTCTTCCAGAGGTCATGAGTTCAATTCCCAGCAACCACATGGTGGCTCACAACCATCTATAATGTGATCTGATGCCCTCTTCTGACCTGCAGGTGTACATGCAGGCAGAGCACTGTATACATAACAATAAATAAATCTTTTTAAAAAATGAAGGTAAATATGAAGATTGTTTATAAAGCTCTGGCACGCCATTACGACACAAGAAACTCCCAGAGACAGCACTGAGTTTACTTTTTTGCATCTGCTTTGGGTGTCCAGTGTACCCCCAAAAAGTAGTTTGTTTCCCCAGTGAGATTCCCTTAGAGAAAAACTAAAAATCCCTCCTTCCAGGGCTCAGGAAACCTTGCCGTGTGTGTGTGTGTGTGTGTGTGTGTGTGTGTGTGTGTGTGTGTGTGTGTGTAGGAGTGTAAGAGCCAGAGGGGAGGGAGGACACCAAGAAAACAAAGCCCCCAAGTCAGCAGGTCAGCGATCACGTGATCTCACAGAGACCGTGGCGGCAGCGCGCATAGGCGGGTCACAGAGCGGAGAGGAGGAGTGGCGCACGGCCCGTCCCTAACGCAGAGGCAGCCACTCGCAGTCTAGAAGAGGTGACCTTTGCCTTAACTTTGCCTTGACGTTGCAGGGATGAAGGGTTCACACAACTGTTGTGATGACAGAGGACAATGAAATGAAAGGCATAGAGTATGGGACGACAGGGTCCTGCATGGATCTCGGTTCCCATATATCCTGGTTTTGTGACAGTTACACTTTAAATATGAAACGCACCCCGCAGGCTCCTGTATTAAAGGCTAAGTCCCCGGCTGGTGGCTCTGCTCTGAGAGGTGCTGGGAACTTCAGCTGGCAGGGCTGCCTGGAGAAAGTGGGTTCTTGGCAGCGTGTCCTGGGGAACCCCAGCTCGCTGGCCCTCCCTCTCTGTCTGCACTTCCCGGCTGCCTTGAGGTGAGCAGTTCCGCTTGTCACGCCCTTCGGCTGGTACAGCCTCAGCACAGGCCAGAAGCAGGGGAGCTCGCCAGCATGGTCTGACAAGAGCCCAAGTGGATCCTGTTTTAGAACAGGGGCATCGGCCGCAGGGTGGGTCTCCATACCTATGGCCAAGTCACACCCATGAAACCACAGCAATATGGCCGCCTGAACAAGACCCACACAGTGACAGCACCAGTTGCCATCCCAGTGACATTGCGGGGATATGGATGGAGATCTCACCTGGAGGTGAAGCGCTACGGGAAATTAATGGCTGCTGAGAGGGTGAGAATCCATCTTCTGCAGAGATGAGTCTCCATAGCTTATCCAGGCCCAAGCGGCCAACCTGAACACATAAGAGCAACACTGAAGGAGAAGCCATGGCCGCGCGCGCGGTGGCACACACCTTTAACCCCAGCACTCAGGAGGCAGAGGCAGGCGGATCTCTGGGAATTCAAGGCCAGCCTGGTCTACAGAGTGAGTCCAGGACAACCAATGCTACACAGAGAAACCCTGCGCGCGCGTGCGCGCGCGCTCGCGCGCACACACACACACGAGTAGTTGGACTCGGGAGAGAGTGGGAAGGAACGGGTATAAACACATTACTTATATGTGACATTCTCCAAAAAAAGCAGAAAATAAAAAATTTTAAAATCTCTGTTGTCAGCTGGAGAGATGGTTCAGAGGTTAAGAGCACTGGCTGCTCTTCCAAAGGTTCTGGGTTCAGTTCCCAGCAACCACAAGGTGGCTCACAGCCATCCATAATGAGATCTGGTGCCCTCTTCTGGTGTACAAGTGTACATACAGACAGAATGCTGAATACATAATAATAAGTAAATCTAAAAGAAAAGAAAAAAAGAAAACTCATTTAAAAAAAAAAAAGCTGTGTGTTTTAATCTGTTTCTTGCAGGTACTTACCGTGGTGTCGGTGAAACCAACTGGTGCGGTGACCTTGTCTTCTGACCTGAGCCGCCGCCTTTTCCACATCTGTGAAATGAAACATATTTGCTGTGAGGATTAACAAAGACTAACGTGTCGGAAGCACGGTGCACGGAAGTATACACGCCCATAGAACAGAAAGGGACGCAACCCAAAAGAAAGCCCACTGGCACCCCAGCGCGCCGACTGGACAAGAAGCCCCGAAGAGCCACGCGCAGCTTCCTAACTGTCTGAAGCGCCTGCGGTCGGCTTCCCTTCTGCCCTGGTCTGTAAGTGTGTTAGCTGTAGTGACTTCAGAAGGAATACACTAAATGAGAAACTGCACCTACGTCCCCAGAGCGGCTACCTGGGCTGGTGATAAGCTGTGTTCTGTTGCAGGGTGGCGCTGCTAGGCTGTCCTGAGCTGTTTGCCTTGCAGGTGTGTGTGGCCACCAGCGGAGCACTCTTGGGTGAGGAGAGCACCTTTAGGCTGGCCTGTGAAACCCTATCAAGTGTAACCCTGTTGCTGGGCGTGGTGGCGTACACCTTTAATCCCAGCCCTCAGGAGGCAGAGGCAGGTGGGTCACTGTGAGTTCGAGGCCAGCCTGGTCTACAAAGTGAGTCTAGGACAGTTAAGGCTACACAGAGAGACCCTGTCTCACAAAACCAAAAATCAAACTAACAAACAAACAAAAAACAAAAGACCACAAGTGTAACCCTGTCGTCTTTCACTTACTTGCTGGCTAACTGGGAAGGATTCCAGGAGGCTGGGAGAAGGCCTGTCCACTGACTTAACGTCAGGTCAGCACTTTCTGGGTGAGCTAAGCCCGCTGGCCGTGGAGGTGGCTAGAGAGCTTGCCTGGAGTGTTGGTACAGTGGGGTTTCCTATTTTGCTGGTCTATAAAGGCTAAGAAATGCCAGTCTCTCAGTTGGGAGAGAGGTACTTACCACTGCTAGATGGACTGAAAAGATCCTATGACTCCATCCTCTGGCAGTGACACAAAGGCCTCGCTTCCAGTGCAGAGATTTGGCTCCACAGCGCAGAACACGGCAAAAGCTCACTTGAACTAGCTGTGTGACTTTGGTTAAGTTTACTGCTTTGTGCTTCAGTTTCCTTGTTTGTGTAAAGGGAATAGTGACGCGTCTGCTGAAGGAGTTCTAGAAAAAATATGTGTGTGTGTGTGTGTGTGTTGTGGAAGGTGAGCGCATTCTTCCAGGCTCACCCAGAGGCGTGTCTCAGGCAGAGACCAAGTCCTAGTTGACAAGACTTAACTGCATGGCTGCTGAGGGTCTTATGACTGGAGGACAGGCACTGGAAGGGCGCAGTGGCAGCTACGGTAGCAGTTAAGTGGCTTTACTGAGGCCAAGCCAGAGCCTCGCTCCATTCCCACTGTGCCTCTGCTCCACAGTGGAACACAGTTGTCCGCTTCCTGCACTCTCTGAGGCATTTGGGGGTTTATCACAGCCAGGCCAGGCGCCACACCCTTGCAGGCATGGGCTGCGCTATCTCTGTAGAAGCCCTCTGGTGATTGGATTGGTATGGAAGAAGACGGAAGAAAAAAGGATCCCCCATCCCCCAACAAAGTATCATCAACTGGCTCCACAGAAATTGGGGGTGTGTAGGGGGCGGGGCTCAGTCTATATATAGCACCAACCTTCTTGGTGGGAACAGAAAGGATTAAAACAAGGCTCCCATGCACTCCAATACATAGTGAGAAGTTTGGAATTTTGGTTTCTTTAAAAACACAAAAATATTATAAGAATGTGTTTTTGTCTGAATCCCAGGTGTGGGGACATGGGGCTGCCTTGGACTGTCTGTAACAGCTGACTATGATTTGCCCTGTGCTCTAGCAGAGGCACAGCTTTGCCGGTTGGACATAGTTTCTGTGATTGTTTGACGTTTGGAATTCTGGGAACTTTTCAGAGGGTACACAAATGCTAGAACCCTGAGAGGCGGAGTCAGTGGCTGCTGGTTGTTCAGGGGTATATGTCAAAAAAACCAAGAAAGAAACAAAAGGAAAAAAAAAATCAGATTCAGGGATCTCAGTCTCTCTTTTCCTTTGATCCTTCCTTCTCTTCCATCTAGTGATGGGGGGGAAAGGGCAGGGCTGCGGAGTCATGAGGGGGAAACAGAAGAAAACTGGCTACACCACTGCCCAGCCCCTTACCTGATGGATCCAGGCAGAAGTAACAACCATTTCTAGGCAAGCACTGGCCAGTGCTTTGGAAATCCCAGCTGTCCCTCTGTGGAGAGGCTAAGAAAGCCGAGGGGGTGGGTGGGTGTGTGGGTGTGTGGGTGGGTGTGCGGGTGGCTGTGGGGGTGGCGGTGGGTGCGTGGGTGGGGGTGGGTGCATGCGTGGGTGGGGGGGCCTCCTGCCTTGGTTAGAAGGAATCCCTTTTCCCCTCCTCTTCTCCCCTTTTCCCTCCCCCACCTCCTTTTCACACCCTTTCTTCCCTTCCTTCCCATAAAGTCTTACCAATTTCATTTACTTATTTTTAACTAGGTTTTCATCTTTCATGCTTTTCCTCATTTTTCCTTTTGTCTTCCTTTAAAAAAACCTTGCTTCTTTTTGTCATTTTTCTTTCTCAATCTCCCTTTGTTCATATTATTCTTTTTAATTTTACTTTTATTAACTTTAAACTTTTATGCATTCCGTGTCTGTTCGGCTCACTCTTGCTGCTGTTATTGGTGGCACAGCGGCAGCCTTCAACTGGCTTTTTGCTGTATTTACGTATCTCATTCGTTCTGTGCTATTGTCAATGCAGCTTGCTTCCTTCTCTCTGAACAGGCTGTTCACTAGGAAGACTGTCACACAAAAGTGAAAGAGAGACTGATCTCAACAGATGTGCAAATATCATCATAGAAACACAGAAATATGAAAAATAAAGGTGCCTCAATCTGTTCAAGAGTTTCCAACTCGTCTGTAACTGAATCCTAAGAAATCAAAGAAGAAATGGCAGACAAAGATCAAATGCTGAATGCCTACGTCAGCTAGGGCATCTGCTCTCATTATAGCTGGTTGGGATATAAATAAACAAATCTTTTTTTTTTAAAGATGCAGAATTCACAGTGAGTTTTTTTTTTTAATGTTTTAGTTAATTTTAATTTATGTGCATTGGTGTGAGGGTGTCAGATCTTGGCATTACAGACAGTTGTGAGCTGCCATGTGGGTGCTGGGAATTGAACCCGGGTCCTTTGGAAGAGCAGGCAGTGCTCTTAACCACTGAGCTATCTCTCCAGCCCCCCACAGTGAGATTTTTCTGAAATGAACCATACAGGACTGAAAACCTCAGTAAGTTGAACAAAAGCTCATTTGAAATCCTCACACATAAGACCAAGTAAGGGAGTGCTGGTGCCTACAGGAAACCATTGGTGGATGATCATAGTCAGACATTAATAAAGGAAAATGAAGATACGGTGACGAAACCTGTAACAACTGTGGGATGCGACTAGATGACCCAACGCCCAGGGGCAGAGGCTAGCTTACTGTGACCGAAGCCATGCTTAGGGAGAAGCCTAAACAGGGCATGAGTAAAATGATAAAATAACAGCAAGAAACGCATGCATCTAATAACAGCTATCATGTCAACACTTTTAATTCTCCAATTGAAAGACATGGATTGTTGTTTTTAAACAAAAATCCCAAAGGTTCGATTTTAACAGTAAAGACTCAGGAGCCAGATGCTGGGGTGAAAACTTGCTGGCTCAGAGAGGCAGAGAAGCCGCCCGGCTGACCTCCCTTCTCAGCCAATGTCTCAAAAGGAAAAAGCCCTCGCTCCTTCTCCACACTGTCCTAAAAACCCTTCAAGCTAAATGTCCCTCCTTTCTACTTCCTGTGAGTCTCTATCCATCCTCCAGACTTCCTCTCACTGTATTTTTTTTCCCCATGTTCACTTCCTGTCAACTGGTTGCTTGCTTCCTGCCCCCTCCCCGCAACCTGTGGCTGACTTTACTTAATGCTGTTTATAGGAAGCTCTTCGGTTCAAGTTCCTGTGCTAGGGCCGAGCCACACCACAACTAGAAACAGGTTTTTCCAGTTCACAGTCTTGTGGTTGTTCGGTTTACAGTTCCACATCTCAGCCCGTCATTGAAGGAAGTTAGGACAGGAGTTCACACAGGGTAGGAACCTGGAGGCAGGAGCTGATGCAGGCTTCAGAAGGGTGCCGCTTACCGCCTGGCTCCCACGGCTTGCTTTCTTATGGAACCCAAGATCACCAGCACAGGAATGGGCCACGCACAGCGGGAGCCCTGACATCAGGGTTTCCCTGGGTAGCCTTGGTTGTCCTGGACTCGCTTTGTAGACCTGGCTGACTTTGAACTCACAGCGATCCTCCTGCCTTTGCCTCTCGATTTTTTGGACAGTAGACACTCTAAATCCCTCTCCCTGGCAATATATAAAGCCAACAAGAATGTCATTCCTCCACCTTCAGCCCCAGAAGCAATGCTGTCTGGGCCACACTTGAGACACTGGAGTGAACTAACCCAGTCATTCTCTTTTGCTGAAACCGGGGCTGAAACAAGACGGTCCCTGGACTGTGTGGCAGGGCAGCCGCCGAGGGCAGCAGCATGAGGTAGGGAAGGAAATGATGTGCTACATAAAGGCATGCTGGTCCTGAGTCACCAAAGTCACCAGGACATCAGGGCTGCAGGCTGGAGAGTTCTCAGTGGATTCTAGGCCTGGATCTGGGGCAGGGCGGCTGCTTGTGGACAGGGGGTTCATTATCTGTTTACTGTCCATGCGTATGTGTTTGTAACAAGCCTGTTACTGGAGAAGCTTCAAAGGGTTTATACTGTTTACAGCCAAAGGCCCCACCAAGTCCTCCTCCTCCTCCCTCTCTTCCTCCTCCTCCCCTCCTCCTCCTCTTCCTCCTCCTCCTCTTCCTCCTCTTCCTCTCCTCCTCCTCTTCCTCCTCCTCCTCTTCCTCCGCCTCCTCCCCCTCCTCCCTTCCTCCTCGTCTTCCTCTTCCTCCTCTTCTTCCTCCTCGTCTCCTTCTACGCCTTCTTCTTTCTCTTATTTGAGGCAGAGTCTCTTGTAGCCCAAGCTCTCTGCGTAGCTGGGGATGACTCTGAGCTTTTGATCCTCCTGCCTCCACCGTTTGAGTCCTGGGGTTTCAGGCATAGGTCTCCATGACCAGTTTGTGCTGTAGGAGGCATCAAAGCCGAGGCTGTCACCTACCACCTGAGCTGCCTCCCCGGCCCCAGGTACGTATGAGTCTTGAACCGTACAACTATGGTTTTCTTTGTGTGTTGTGATGGGAAGGATGCACAGTGGCTCTCCAAGCGTTGCCTAAAACTCGGGCAACACTGTCAGAAACTTGTGACCTCTTGCTAGGTCATTAGTGTTCATGAGGCAGGACTGTGTGGGCGAGCTGACCGATCAGGAGGAGGAGCCTCTCTGAAGACAGAGCGAAAACAGCTGTGAGAAACAGCGGGCGGCCTATGTGGGCCCAGAGACTAGTGGAAGGCACAGTGTGACAGGAGAGAAAGGCAGAGAGTGCCCCCGTGGAGGATCGTGCAGAGCTGGATCACGTTTGTCATGCTGAACTTGGGACCGGATCCTGAGGCGGGCTAGGGAATGGATGCATGATCACCTCCACGTCTCCGCGTTCCCTTCAGGTTATAAAGGACAGTCAGGCCGGGCGTGGTGGCGCGCGCCTGTAATCCCAGCACTACGGAGGCAGAGGCAGGCGGATCGCTGTGAGGAGTTTGAAACCAGCCTGGTCTACAAAGTGAGTCTAGGACAGCCAAGGCTACACAGAGAAACCCTGTCTCGAAAAACCAAAAACCAAACCAAACCAAATCAAAAACCCAGTCACAACGGTGAAGGTCCACGGAGACGGAGGCCGGGAAGCAGCCACCTGCATATCCAGGCCGTGCGGATCAAAAAGGCCCACTGCGCCAGGGAGCTTCTGGTTTGAAAAGCGTTTTACACAGAAAGAAATCATAATTCATTCAGTAAATGAACCACAGAGACAGTTCTCAGAATAAGTATAAATGGCTGACAAATACACTAACGGAAGTGTTCATCGTTAGCCATCTGGGAAGGCAAAATCTAAACCACACTGAGATTCTTTCTCACCTTCATCAGAATGGCTCTCATCGAGGACAAGGATGAAGTCAAGGCCGGGGGAGGAGCATTTAAATGAGCCCAGGGCCGGGGGAGGAGCATTTAAATGAGCCCGGGGCTGGGGGGAGGAGTATTTAAATGAGCCCGGGGATGGGGGAGGAGCATTTAGATGAGCTCAGGGCTGGGGGAGGAGTATTTAAATGAGCTCAGGGCTGGGGGAGGAGTATTTAAATGAGCCCGGGGATGGGGGAGGAGCATTTAAATGAGCCCAGTAACTACAGAAATCAGTCTGAAGGTTTCTCAAAAAACAAAACACAACACAACAAAACAAAAACCATCCTAGACATAGAATGGCCATCTGACCAGCTCTACCACTCCTGATAGCCGAGCAGATTGTCACCCGCCCCATGTAGACCCTGTGTCCTTTGACAGTGTTCACGCAGGTGAAGGTACCTCAGCCGGGTGTCACTCTTGGCTGCAGTGTAAAGAGAGTGCAGCATACTCACCAAACAGCATTCGGCCATGGAAATGAACAAAACCAAATCGTTCGTAGAAAATGCGTGGATCTGGAGATCATCATACCGAGATCAGCCAGACTCACAGACAAAAGTCGCGTTTCCCCTAATAGACAGAATCTAGATTTCCCCCCCCAAAAGACGGTGAATTCTGGGAACAGAGGGAGGCAGCAAATGAAAATAGAGTCTAGTGACCATGTGCATGAAGAGGCCATGATGAAATGAACGTTGTAACTTAAATAACAAAACTTTGTTTTGTAATCAATGTTACAAATGTTATGGAGAGTGGGGGCTGGGGGGGGCAACTTGCCAAGGAAGGCGGAAGCTTGGGTCCCAGCACCATATCAAGAAGCCAAGGGCACTCAAGTCACTTGTACACATCACCCCCCGACACGAGTATGATTAAAAATTAAATAAATCTTAAAAAATAAAATTGGTTGGGCTGGGCGGTGGTGGTGGTGGTGGCGGTGCACACCTCTAATCCCAGCACTCAGGAGGCAGGGGCAGGAGGATCTTTGTGAGTTGGAGGCCAGCCTGGTCTACAAAATGAGTCTAGGACAGCCAAGGCTACACAGAGAGACCCTGTCTCGGAAAACCTGTGTGTGCACTTGGGAGGGGAGGTCAGGGTCGGCCTGTCTGCACAGTGACAGCCAGGGCTGGGCCTGGCATCCTGTGATGTGGATGGGCTTCTCAAGTTATGTCCTATGGGAGGGACTTTTAAAATGCTCCCTCTAAAGGCTCAGAAAAGAAATATAATCTGTGTTGGCCCCCACAGCCTGGTTGTGATGAGGAGACGTCCTGTGAGAAGTGGCAGGGTAGCCCACATCCTCAAATGAAGTCACTGCAGCCTCAGGTGAGTCTGAACAGCGCGAAGACGTTCTGACGGTGTCGTGCCACAGCACCATCCACCTGGGCTGATGACCTTCATGCAGACTCTTCGGTCACATACACCAGACGCCTAAAATAGTTTAACTTAGAAATCCTACCTCAGTGGTGGCGCACGCCTTTAATCCCAGCGCTCGGGAGGCAGAGGAGGTGAGTTCGAGGCCAGCCTGGACTACAAAGTGAGTCCAGGACAGTCAAGGCTACACAGAGAAACCCTGTCTTGAAAAAAAAAAATCCTACCTCTAGAGACACAGCCTTCCGAGATTGACACCCACGCGCTATTTATCACAGCGTTGTTTACACAACGCGAACTGGAAACAACTAAGAGACCCGATTATAGAGACTCTGACGGGCAACGGGCAGTGGGGATGTATGATGCAATGTCAAAAAGCCACGGAAATGTCATTCCCAAAGAATGCTTAATATCGTGGAGAATTACAACACAACCTCACTTGAGAAAAAAGACATAAAACCACACACACATGCAAATATGCATACAATAAACTTTTAAATATGAATTTACATATTCATTTAAAATGCTCTCAGAGAGAATCTGGAAAAAAAAAGCAACCTCAAATTAAAATATGAAATAATCAAAATGTTAATCGCCTTTGTCTTCTCAGTAGCAGGATCACGTGCTATTTAATGCTTTCTTTTTTTATTCATTTTCCTAATTTCTAGTGATGCATATGTTAGTAATGTAATCAGGAAAATGTCTGTTTTAGTCATACTAAAAATACCATTTAGACTAGTCATTATCTAGAAAGAAAGATTATGTTCAGAAAATAAGGAGCAGAGGCCATCCGCCGCCCTCAACCTCCCGACACAGTCGCAGCCCGATTGGCTTCTACTCTCTCCTTTCCAACTCACTCCTCAGGGGGCTGACAAAGGCGAGCCACAAGTCAGGGCCACTAAGGGAACATGTCGGGTCTTCTTGTCATTCTCACCCATTAGGGGCCAGGAACTGTTGGAAGAGGGCTGGGCGTGTTGTAATCCAAGCAGAAAGCCTTTCAGATGGAGGCTATTCCTCATGTTCTATAGGTGAATAATAAAGAACAGAGCCGCCCCCCCAAACACACACACACACACACACACACACACCCCAGGGCCGCACAGCAGGGCATGTACCTTGCTGGCTGGACTCCAGGCAGCCTGTGGTCTAATGTGATGCTCAGGGCTCCGCAGCCTCTCAGAAACCGTACAGAATAGGGAATTTCAGAACTAGAGATTACACAGTCTTTGGCTTCAAGCAAAGGAGTTTTAATTTATTTTTCCGAATCAACCCATATGTCCAATTCCAACATGGGAAACAGATTCTGTGTAAATAAGGGAGGAACTACAGTCTCAGGAGGACCAGGCAGCTCTCCGTCTCCAACGCCGCCCCCCCCCGCCCACCACACACACCCCGACTTCTCACTGTGGCCCCTGTGCTGCCTTAGCTGAGAAGCCTCTGTCCCCACACAGGGTGGGGATGTTGAGGCCCCGCACTTTTCTAGCACTCCCCCTCAAGCAGTAATCACCTGGGAAGCGCTTGCAGTTGAGCTGCTTGTTTCCCCAATACAGGCTTGCCGCACTTAGCAGGTGCGCGTTATAAAACTCTTTTCCTCAGTGTAAGACTTGCTTCTCATTTTCTTAGTAGTGCCCTTTGAAAAGCAAATGTCCTTAATTTTTATAAAGACCAATTACATTTTTCTTTATATATCATAATTTACAAATTTTATTTCATGTGCGTATGGAAGTGAGAGTGTGTGTGTGTGACTCGTGTGTCCAGGTGCCTTTGGAGTCTGAAAACGACGTTGGGTCCCCTGGAGCTGGAGTTACTCTGTAAGCTGCCTGCGCCAGGGGAGGGAACTCTGACCCAGTCACCTGCTGCTGAGCAAGCCCTGAGAAGGCGGTAAGTAGGACTCCTCCAAGCTCTGTTTCAGTTCCCCCCTCCTCCAGGTTCCCCCCTCCTCCAGGTTCCCCCCTCCTCCAGGTTCCCCCCTCCTCCAGGTTCCCCCCTCCTCCAGGTTCCCCCCTCCTCCAGGTTCCCCCCTCCTCCAGGTTCCC
>OU015756.1:2040678-2052091 GCA_907169655.1 Acomys percivali | reverse complement strand
GGTTCCCCCTCCAGGCTCCCCCTCCAGGTTCCCCCTCCAGGCTCCCCCTCCAGGTTCTGCCTCTGCACCCTACCCCGGCTTCTCTGCAGGAAGGACTACAACCTGGGAGTTATAAAATGAAGTAAACCCTTCCTTCCTCAATTTGGTTTTGGTCAGTGTTTCACTGTAGCATCAGAGAACGAATTGGAGGGGTGTCCAGCTTAACCGTAAACTATGGTCTTTCCACCTCAACTAGTGGGATGTCATTGTACCCAGCCGGCGTCATATTATATATTGTTAGCAAATTAGGGAGGCCATAGTTAATCTCAGAACTTTTGCCTTTTCATCCTGATCCATTCTGAGATCGACTATGTCCTTAGCTTTACGCAGGATCTTGTAGTTTCGTGGATCTTCATGCTGTTAGCATCCTTTTGTTTCAGCTTGGAAAGCCCTCAGCAGCATTTCTCCCTGAGCTCTTGCTTTTCCGGGAGATTAGGCACACAACCTTTAACCCTATGTGCAATCTATCCTCTGCAGCCCACCCGCCCGTCATCAGACCCTGTGGACCAGCCCCCTCGGCACGGCTGAGGTGCTCACTCCCCTGCAGTTACTAGTCAGCCCCTTGAGACCTAGACCAAACTCCAAGCCAGTGCAAGCAGCTCATGGGGCCAAGATGACACCGTATACGCAAACCTAACTCGAAGGTCCTGCCCTCCTCAGCTCCCTTGGGAAGAGCTGTCCTCGATTTCAGCTCTTGCTCACGTGGCCATGACACAGCCAACGTCATTTCCTCTAACTTTCCATTTTAATCTATTTAAAATCAACACTTTTATGTTGTCCAACGAATTCTCTCAGATTCTTTAGGTGCTCATGAAGAAAAATATGATTAATGCCAACACATTGGAT
Source organism: Acomys percivali (assembly GCA_907169655.1). NCBI lineage: Eukaryota > Metazoa > Chordata > Mammalia > Rodentia > Muridae > Acomys > Acomys percivali. The sequence goes on along the minus strand of OU015756.1, from coordinate 2,051,206 downwards.
GGATGTTCTGATGGGAACAAATCCATCTAAGCAGATTTAAATTGGACACGCGGTGTCACATATGCTTGGATATGTGTGACAATCGATCCGTAAGCATACCTGGAGTTTCTTGTCCCGGAGGGGGGGGCGGCGGGGAACTTCCAGTTGAGTGGAATCTTCCAATTTGAAAACAGCTAGCTGGAAGTGTGAGGGCCCCTTCAGAAACCAGAGGTGACAATGAAAGTCAAGACCACACATGCTCGTGTGTTTCCTGGGAAAAAATGAGCCTTCAATTTAAAGAGATTTGGGTAGCGCTGTTATTTCTTCAGATGTAATGTATCAGGATGGAAGAGATGGTTTTCCTTAAGGAAACATTAGATGTAAATTGAAGAAAAATGAGTATAAAAAGTGAGATTGATTTTTTTTTTTAACTTAAGATTTTCTTCCTCTTTCTTCACAGTTTTGTCAGGCAGCAATTTGATGTTGATGTCTTTAAGTCCGGGCCTGAGCACACTTGCTTTCCCTGCGGCACTTGGGACATTAAATTGCTATGTGTTCAGGCAACGTCCTGATCTGGTGTGGCCCCTCACCCTCGGTCTATGCGTTGCCAGGACTCCCCAGCCTCCTCTCCTGTGACCTGGTCTCTGTTCTTGGGCAGCCTCACGTGAACTCCACGATCCCCGGGAGACGTCCTCCAGTCTCTGTTCTTTCCTCCTGGTTATCTATTCAAGTCTCACAACTGATCACAAACCCACACCGAGGAGCCCAGGTCCCTGACACGGGCTGCCCCTGGGTGGAGGTGGGAACTGCGACATCTGGGCTGCCGAGATCTAGGGCAGAAATGAGCCCTCCTAGCAGGCTTAATTCTGGACACCACGATAAAACTCAGCAAAGGCTCTTCTGAGAAGTGGTTAAATTTAGCATTGTTGTTGCGTAGTCTCCGTCTGCCAGACGTTGTCCAGGTGGGTATGAATATAGAGATGAATAATTTATTTATTTATTTTCTGCTTTTGGTTCAGAAAGGATCCGAGGCAGATTGTGGCAGAGACATTATAAAATAAAAATCCAAATGCAAGTGTCTAAAACTCCGAACAAGGGACTGTAAATGAAATAGGTCGAGTCCAGAGGGAAAAGCGAGCCTAGACGCACAGCCAGTGGGAGCCATCATGATGTCTGTACCTGAGCATGGTGTGAGCTCTCAGCACATCAGGTGTCCATGGAGAAAGGAAACAGCCAGCAGCCAATTCCTCTGGTAGAAACCGCACGCATGGCTTCTAATAACCAGGAAGTGAGACCCCTGTAGAGAGATGGGGCACCTGCCAAACAGAGCAGCGCGAGCCTCAGGAGGAGGAATGGTTGCCTCAGACAGGACAAGGAGAAGGGCACTGGCTACCGCCCCCAGCCACAGTGTTCACAGAAAGCCCTTTGGAAGGCCACTAGCCAGGCCGGACTCAGGAGGATGCATCGCTTTATATGTGCCACGTGGGTGACAGCAGCGCTACCATGTGTGGGTTGGCATGTGGAGCAGCCAGTGGTGAGACTGGAAACACAGGCTGGACCTCGGGTGCCACAGTGAGAGACCTGGACTTCATGGGTCTTGGGCAGTTGCTGATACTTGTGAGCCGAGCTGGTGGTGACAGCGGGTCGTCAGGCCGCAGCGTGGACTACTTTAACCTCCTAGCTGGAAGATAAAAAGCAGGAAGTGAGTGGTGGGAAACAGTGGAGCATCTAGGACAGCCCGTGGCACAATCCAATTCAAAGAGAGTCTGGACTTGAGGAGGGTGCTGCAGTGGTTGGGGATACTGAACACATCTCTGTCTCCCTGTCTCTCTCTCTACCCCCTCTGTGTCTGTCTGTCTGTCTATAACTTTATTATCAACCACAGATTTATTTTTTTCCCTGCTATTCTTCATGTCTCAGCAGTGTGCAGCCCGGGACGTGCAGATAGGAGCGTTCCCACCCAGTTCTTAGGGGTCCGCCATGAGAGTGTGACTTTAAAGGGCTGTGAGAGATGCTTGCTGCAGAGAAACCCCTCGCCTTGGAGACTGGCCCTCGATGTGTGTTTGAATTTATTCTAGGAAATAGCTAGCAATGCCCACTGCACTGGACTCCTCTCACAAGCAAAGAATGTCCACCACCTTTCATTGCAGCGTATAAAACCCGAGGCTGCACAGAACATACATGTCAACACGGGTTATCAGGAGTCTGCTGTGGTGCTGATGTGACCAATAGCCCTACATCCCATGCAGAAGCAGTGTGTGACCACACGCGACCAATCATAGATATAAATGGAGCCCGCTATACAACTGTAAACATACTTAAACCATTATGATGTTTTGAAGATTGATTTTTTAAAACTCCCCCCCTCCCCCGCCCGCCACTCCCCATGCAGTTTTCAACTTGATGTTGTAGAAGACACAGTTCTGTTGCAAATGTCAACAGGCTGGACCTCCCAAAAGAGATGTCAACAGGTTAGACTTCCAGAAAGGGTGCCATTTCACTCAAGGCTGATGGGCTACTGAGCACAAAACCGAGATGAAGTCAAGTGAACATATGGTGAGGATCCATGGTCTAACCTTGTAACAGGCAGCCGGATAGTGGTCACTGCCCACAGACGCTCACATAGCAGCCCCCAGAGATGGTGAGTGTGCTACGTATTTGCTAGGAACACTGCTAGCAAGTCCCACTAACTAGGTGGCTTAAGAGAGACACCACATTTATTATCTCACAGCTCTAGGGCTTGAGGTCTGAAATCAAGGTGTTGGCGGTGCCAGCTCCTTCTCAGGGCTTTGAGCAAGGGAGTCCACCCCACAATGCCGGCTTGTCACGTGGGTCTCCTTTCCGATGTCTCCGCACTTCTGTCTCTGTGGCCGTGTGCAGACTTTCTCAGTCATTCTCGCCCATCTTAAGATCTCACCCTAACCAACTGCGTCTCAGAACCGACTTCAGTATAAAAATCACGATCCGGAGCAGGAGGGCGAGAAGTTAGCGGAGCTACAACTCAACTTCAAACAAGTGGCTTTGCAGGCACCATTAAAGTTAAGAACTTTGAAGTGGGGTGTGGTTTCCTGGCTACAGAGTAGGCTTGGTCCAGTCACGTGCTCCATTTGTGGCCAGCAAGACGGACTATCAGAGATGAGAAACTTGGCTCTTGGCTTTGGAGAGGGAAGAGGGTGCCAGGGTCCTAGAGCTATTGATGGGCCTAGACGCCTGCCAACACCTTGATTTCAGGAAGCCTGTGCCAAGCTTCCTTTGTATTGTTATGAGCCATCCAGCCTGTGGCTATTTGTTATAGCAGCAACAGGAAACACATTCTCTCCCAGGCCCAGACTCCCTCACCCCTGTGTAGGTCAGACGCCTCTGCTGGGAGCGGCTCCACAGGACAGTCCGCACCCTGAGCAGACACCAATCTAAACCGACTCTTGTTAAGCGACAGAGTAGCCTGGGTGCCTCGCCTGCCCTGGCCCACTCGGTTGTCTGTCCAGCAGCAGGACAAGCCTCGTGACACATACGCAGGCTACCCTCTGACCACAGCAAGAAGGACGTGTGACCCACAAGTGGACGAACAGACTCTGGAATTTTGAGGCAAGAGGGACGTGGGGTGTGGAGGGAAGGGCTGTCGGTGTCACTGGGGACCGAGTCCCAGCACGAGAGGAGGCTGGCACTCATGGCAGAACGAAGTTTGACACAATGAAACCTTGTCAAGGGGCTGTGATTTTCCTGTAACGCCAGTAGCCAGTTCCAGAGGCGTTGCTTCCCCCTAGAACAACACAGAACAACACAGCTCGTGTTCGGTGGACATGGCGTCTTACAAGCAGCTGCCTCTCAGCGCTTTTGCTCTGTTTTGCTTTAGCGGGTTTGATTTCTTTAAGCTGTTAAGCCCTAGACCTGAAGTTCACAGATGGCCAGATCGTCCTGAGCCTCGGGACATCGACACGCTGGTCCTACCTAAACAAGGCTGGCGTTTTCTGTATCAATTCCACTCCGCTGAGAACTGCAGCAGATAAAAGTTAATATCTCAGAGGGGCAGGCGTCCCTGCTGGCGGGACAGTGGCCGGCCTGGAGCCTGTCACTACACACACACACACACACACACACACACACACACACACACACACACCTTGTTTTCAGTCCGCTTACCTTTCTGCCTTCTGCTTGCTGCCTGTCCCGAATTCCTTCTCAGCACCAAGATGCTACTAATGGGCCTTGGTTGACTTGAGTTTTGAGGTGACTTGTGTGAGAAAAGTGTTTGTAAAAAGGAAAGAAAGAAAAGACCCACAGAAGCCAATTGCCGAGAGGGCCAGGAAGTGGATGGTGTTCTCACAGTGCCCTCCTAGTTCCCGACAAGCACTCAAGTGAGGGGTGTGTGTGCACGTGCATGTGTGTGTGCATGTGTATGTGTCTGTGTGAGGTTGTGTCTGTCTCTGTGTGTGAGTGTGTGTGCATGTGTATGTGTCTGTGTGAGGCTGTGTCTGTCTCTGTGTGTAAGTGTGTGTGCATGTGTGTGTGCATATGTGTCTGTCTCTGTGTGTGAGTGTGTGCGTGTGTGTACATGAATTTACATGTACATGGAGGCCAGAGGACAACCTCTGATGTCACACCACAGGAGCTGCTTACCTTGGTTTTCAAGACACAGTCTCTCACTGCCCTGGAACCCAACAAATTGGCTAAGCTGGCTGGCCAGCAAACTCAGCGATCTGCCTGTCCATACACTCCCGGGCACTGGAATTACAAGCGCATGCCACTATGCCTGGCCTTTCAGGTGTGCTCTGGGGATTGTGCGCAGGTCCACATGCCTGTACTGCAAGCATTTACCAGAGTCTGGGTCTGGTTTTAGTGTGTGACAGGTGGGTGCTACAAGTTATTGCTGTTGATGTTGTTTTGAGACAGGGTCGCTCTACGTATCCCTGCCTGTCCTGGAACTCACTGTAGACCAGGCTGGCCTCAGATTCACAGGGAGCCACCTGCCTCACTGGCCTCTTCCAACTTGATATCTTCCTGCCTCGGCCTTCTGAGAGCTGGTACAATTGCGTGCTACCATGCCACACGCGGTACAGCCTTGTCGCAGGATGAGATGCCCGTGGGCCACTACACAATGTATCCTGGCACTGTCAAACAGAGGCCACTGGTGCACAGGTGGACCTGTTCTCAGCAACACCACCATGCCCAGACAAGGACTTTGCCAGAGCCTGAGGAGACTGACAGAAGACACAGGGATCTGAAGTTGCCTGTGCTGACTCCAGGACCCCGGCTTGCCTGGATCTCATGTCTTCCCAGGTGAGTATTCAAAGCACAAGCCCTGGAGAGTTTGGAACATGTTGGAAACCGGATCATGCTGCTCAGGAGCCGTCACTCAGCCATCACAGAGCTGCCTTCTACAAATGGCTCCAAAGTCGCAAGAGCCATTTATTTTTTAAGAGCACCAAGAAAATATGGGGTTTGAGCGAGGAGTAACTAACACCTCGTATTGTGGCCCTGTCCTGTCCTGTTCATGGTCCAGGAACCATGCGGAGTGATGGGGGACAAGGGTCGTTTTCGGGAGAACAAAGGACCCTCCTCACAGCCACTGAGCCTACTGCGGCTCACTTCTGTTCCTGATCTTGGCTCCAGAGAGAAATGCAAACTCAGAATAGAGCCTGTGAAGTGCACACCCAAACCTCAGGACTCAGGAGAATGGCGTGTGAGATCATCTGGCATCAGCCTCCACTTTGAGACCTGCTGAGACGCTGCATCCAAAACCTGACAGTTGATGACTGCTGGGGAGGGACTCAAGGCAGGAGAGGCTACTCAAGACCCACCTAACAGACGGACCAGCAGCACCAACAGACACTGGGCTTTAACAAAACAGCACATGAGGCTGGGAGGGAAAAGCGGTGAGAAAACAGGGAAGAACTAGAGGCTGACAATGGGCACGTTTCATCAAAAGCGCACTGTACACACACACGGAATTCTCAAACCAACTGGACAAACGCTCTCCATGAAGAGAGAGCAAGTGCGTGAGCCCCTGCTATGTCTCAGGCACTGTCCTGGGTTATGCCCTGGGTCATGTGCACATGAAATTAAAGAAAACCAATTCCTGTTTGCTTGTTTGTTTGTTTGTTTTGGGCAGCAGTTTTGAGACAGGGTTTCTCTGTGTTAGCCTTGGCCATCCTGGACTCACAGCGATCTGCCTGCCTCTGCCTCCCGAGTGCTGGGATTAAAGGCGTGCGCCACCATGCCCGGCTCCGATTCCTGATTTGAAGCGTAGCTTCCCTTCAGAAAAGAGTTATCTTGAGCAGAACCAGCTCCCTGACGGCGCCCTCTGTAACAACTGTTCTCTCTGCTGTCCGTGGTAACCCAGGCTTCTCAGCAATCCTAGAGAGCAGATCCAACCATCAAGACCATGTCACAGAATGGCTGCCTTGGGTCAGAGACCTGCAATAACTTTACCAGAGGTTGCAAGGGGCTTAGTGGAGAGGCCAGGTTTTGAACTCAGGCAAGGGCCTTACTTCAGCCCACACAGATTACGACAGGGGTTGCACAGCAGATACCGGTGTCTCCTGTCCAAAATGCAGGGGCAGCCTCATAAAGAACCCTTGGTGATGCTTCCGAAAGGCCATAGGTGGACGGACATTCTGGTCACAGAGGACAGAGAAAAGGGGCCCTGGAATGGCTGAGAAGGTCTTGGGGGAAGGGGGGACATAGAGTTCTGCAGGGCGAACTCAAACGAATGATTGATCGGCAGTTGGGAATACACACTTCAGATAGACATGCTAGCTTGGCCCAGGCACGGTCACTTGATGTGCTCTGATGCTGAGCCGGAGCAGAGCTGTGTGAGCCAGGCAGATGCCCCGCCAGACCCCGGAGGGCGGAGTGGGTGGGTACCAGGCCACGGTGAGTTTCAGAGCTTACAGGAAGAGAAGCCAAAGCCGTGAGATGGACTTAGCGTTGGCAGGCCAAAAGCGGATGGGTAGCAGAGCGAGGGGTTGAGCAAGATGTGATGTGGGTCCCCTGCATGGGCCTCAGGTGCGATCCGGGTGGAAAGCAGGCAACGAGGCGCCACCTGCTGATGGGATCAGGCCATTGCTGTGTCCTGGCATGCCTGCGGCAGCCGAGGCCAGAGGGAATTTGACACCATCTGCTGTCAAGTCCTGTCTTGCTGAGTTTGGGTTGAGGCATGGTTATAAGAGAGTGGGGTATGACTTTCACATGAACTCTGGTGTCCCATATTTGATCACGTGCCCTGGATGGGGAGGCCGGGTGGCACTCAGAGGAAGGATAGCAAGTTACCAAGGAGAGACTTGATACCCTATGAGCATATACAGGGGGAGGAGGTCCCCCTCAGTCACAGACATAGGGGAGGGGAGTAGGGAGAAAATGGGAGGGAGGGAGGAATGGGAGGATACAAGGGAGGGGATAACCACTGAGATGTAATAAGAATAAATTAAATATATATATATATATATATATATATATATATTTGACGGGTTCCAACGGGGCCGAAACTGCTGAGTGTTTGTCAAGAGCAGGACAGATGTTCTGAAAATCCTTAAATGCTAGGTAAAGTCAGAGAGGATTTCCAAAAAGAATTTTCAAGGGATGTCCAGCCCTACCCTGGCCGAGGTTGGAGGGAGGCATCTGTGAGCCTAGAGACTTGAAGGGACACTGGAGAACAGAGACAGCAGGGCTTTTCAAGAAAATCAATATACCAAGAACAGTAAAAAAAAAAAAAAAAAAAAAAAGAAGCCAATTTAAATAAGATATGAATTACTGTTTCTTTTCTTTTTCTTCTTTTACTTTTTTTTGGTTGGCTTTTCAAGAGAGGGTCTCTCTGTGTAGCCTTGGCTGTCCTGGACTCACTCTGTAGACCAGGCTGGCCTTGGAACTCACAGGGATCCGCCTGCCTCTGCTTCCCGAGTACCGGATTAAAGGCGTGCGCCACCACTGCCCGGCTCAAATACTGATTCTTAAAGTGAGTGTGTGTTTGCTTGTTTGCTTGTTTTCTGATTGTAAAGGTGACCGGCTGGCTGGCTGGGATGGTGCACAGACACAGGAGGAGCACAAGTTCAAGGTCAGCCTCAGCCGTGTAGCAGATGGGAGCTAGTCTGGGTTAGGCTACATGAGACCTGTCTTCAAGAAAAGCAACTGAAACTGTCACAGAATTACAAGTTAACAGAGAAGGCCTCTCCTGGATAATCCTCTGCCTGGGGACACTGCCTGGTGGGGTCCCTGCATTGACTCTCTGGCGGCCAGAAGGGGCCCATTTTGCTCTGAGGCCAGCAGGTGGCAGCGCGCCACTGTGTTACCTCTAGCGGTATCCAGCAAGTGAGACGTTATTCCCTGGGAGTGTCTGAGCCAAGAAAACTGTGTTTGCTGCTGTAACCCAGCAATCAGAGGTCTTCTGGGAAGACCTGGCCCATCTAGTTTCACCTTATCCTTCCCACCTGAGTCCAACTTTTCTCCTCTCCCCGTCCTGTGTTTAGGCCAGCTGTGTGCCGGGGCAGCCTCTCCTCATGCTACAAAGTATCTGTAGCAATTCCAGCCTCGCACCCACGCATCTCACTTCGGGGCGCCAGTAACACACTGCCTTTGTTTTCAATGGCCTGGATTGAATCCTTGGCCCTTCCTCCCTCCCTCCCTCCCTTCCTCCCTTCCTTTCTTCCTTCCTCCCTCCCTTCCTTCCTTCCTCCCTCCCTAACCCTGCCCCTGCCCCCCCACCCCGCCCAGCCCCCCCACCCCGCCCAGCCCGTTTTCTTTTAATGAGACAGGGTTTCTCTGTGTAACCCTGGCTGTCTTGGAACTCACTCTGTAGACCAGGCTGGCCTTGAACTCATAAATCTGCCTGCCTCTGCCTCTTGAGTGCTGGGGTTGCAGGTGTGTGCCACAACCCAGCTGTCTTTCTGTCATTTCGGCCTTCTCTTTTGTTGGATGTTCTTTGGCTTTTGGAGGGAGTACTATTAGCCCAAATGAAACATTTTAATGTAAACTCTCCCTTTATACATATTTATACAGAGAATTATGTGTATTGTGGACGTCTTCCGGGTAGATGAGGAGCCGTATGGTTGTGTGTGCCCTTCTCAGCCATCCTTACTGTTATCTTGCCCTCCTCCCTCCTTCTGAGTTCGCCTCCCCGCATCCTTAGCCCTTTCTCAAAGCAAACACTAGGACCAGGCATGCTCAGTTGTCTCCTCACACACTTGAGTGAAAGTCTCTTGTAGCAGGCATGTGCGGTCCTGTGTGGTCTCTGAAGTGCATGGCTGTGTTCAGGGTGATGGGTTAGAGTGACTTAACTTATGCCAGGCGTGGTGGCGCACACCTTTAGTCCCAGGACTCGGGAGGCAGAGGCAGGCGGATTGCTGTAAGTTTGAGAAGCCCTACCGTTTGCCAAGGAACCACTGAAATCAAGCTTGAGGTGACTCACTAGACAACTCTCGCCTCCAGCTTGATCACCCTGGCTCCCTCCCCCACCTGGCCAGACCCCGAATCCCTCCTGGTGCAGCTCTTCAGCTGAAGATGCCAGTGATGGCTTCGGTCCTCCAGGGCCAGGTCCGGCTGGTACGTCAAGAGCTACCTCTCCGCCCTGGTTCCCCAGCTGGCACACTAACCTCTGGCAGCACTGGTAGGCTGGCTCATTTTCTTGGTCCTGCCATTTTGCCCTCCCCTCCCCTCCCCTCCCCTCCCCTCCCCCACCCCTCCCCTCTGCCAGCTCTCCTCCCTTTCTCCCTTCAAACTTACCTCAAGGGTCACAGACACGCTTTCCACTCATGCTTCCAGGCTGGCTTGAAGCACTTGTCCTGGGTTCTCACACGGAGAGCTGCGCCTGGCTCAGTGCGCCTGAGGCCACGGCTAGAGGGCCAGAGTGCCTGAGTATTTACCGCAATGCTGGAGGCAGTGGCGGGCTTCAAACTGTGTGTGGGACTGGGAAGGGCTAACGGGTCCCTTCTTTATTCATGGGCCCATGGACTTCGTGGACCGCATCGCGTGGAGCCCTGTGGAAGGTCAGGCCCTGACTTCACCGTGTTCCCGAGGATTCACAGGAAGACTCTTCAGATGGCCCTGGGGAGAGTGAAGGCTGCATTGTGTTAAGGATGAAATGACGCTGTTTAGCCAATCAAGGCCCCTACAGAAAGGCTTTGGTGGGTAGGGCTTAGGAGTGGGGTGAAAACCAAAACAAAATAAACCTCTTCCTTGTTACCACAGTTTACAAGACACCGGAAACCAATTTATTGAGTAATCTGGATAGCCCTGACTTTTTTGTTGTTGTTTTTTTCTAGACAGGGTTTCTCTGTGTAGCCTTGACTGTCCTGGACTCACTTTGTAGACCAGGCTGGCCTCGAACTCACAGCGATCCGCCTGCCTCTGCCTCCCGAGTGCTGGGATTAAAGACATGCGCCACCACGCCTACCTAGTCCTGACTTTTTACACGATGACCTCAGCCACAGCAGGATCCACTGGAGTCAGAGCATTTGAAATGACATCATAATGACAAATCAGGTCACTTATTTGGGGGGTGGGGGACTGGAGGGTGGGGTGGGGGTGGGGGACTGGAGGGTGGGGTGGGGGTGGGGGA
>OU015756.1:2020339-2036626 GCA_907169655.1 Acomys percivali | reverse complement strand
CACACACACACACACACACACACACACACACACACACACACACACACCCTAACCCCAAATACAAAGTGTTCAGTCCATTTACTGCTATTTGTATCCGTGTGATTTCGGGGCTGACCACTTGCTATTCAGTAACTAATTATGAGGGAACCAAGAACTGATTTCATCCACTGCCAGCATCGCTTAGCTACCTGTAGTTTGTTGTCTGGGGTGTTAGCATGGATGTTGGTGCTGTTCTTGCTCAGGTCCCCTCAGGCTGCTCTGCTGTCATTTCTAGGAGACATGTTGCCACAGCTCATTTCCTGGCCCTTTGGCTCTTCCGGTCTTTCTGCTGCTTCTTCCTGGATGTTCACTGAGTTTTAGGCATAGGAATTATGGTGTAGACGTATCTGCTGGGGCTGGCCACCCATGGTCACTGTTCTCTGTATTTTCATCAGTTGTGTTTCCCGTGATGTTTTTCATCCATTGTAAAGAGAAGTTTCTTTTTCTGAGGGGGAAAGCTACACTTGTCTGTGTGTTTAAGGATACATATTTATGACGCGGTTAGAGATTATCTGCTTTAAATTGATGGTGGTAGGGTCTCCTATATGACCTGTGGACCTCACTAGCCACAGGTGGTTAGCCAGGTTACAGTACCAAGTGTGATGTCCCCTCTGCTGAGCATGCAGTAAGTACATTTAGAGAACCTCCAGCCACCCCCAACCTCTGTTCTTATTACTAGTATAATGTGCTGTGACAGGCATGGTTTTGTGTACTGGGGAAGGAGGAAATGACATCACCCTTTGGGAACCAAATACGAACATCAGAGAAAAGCTGAGCCCCTAAAAGGGAATGATGGCTCCCAGGGGCGCAGAAGCTTCACAGACAACAGGTTAGTGTCGGGCCAGAGAAAACTCCACTCCTCAGGAACCTGTGAGGCTGCTTCCCCTACCAAAAGGAGCCATTTCCCTTGCCCCTGGCAGAAGGGACAAAAGGCTTCTGTGGTGCTGGCCTCCTGGCTCCCCAGTATCACAAGCTCCATGCCGGACTTCCGGCTCCTCTCCAGCTCGTGGGCTCCCCCACCCGGGCGCTCATTCTCCTTATAACCCTGCTGTTTTGACTGGGCCGCGTTTTTGCCCGCACTCTGTCCTCCCTCCATCCTCCTCCTGCCCTGGTTTCTCTCATGGTCAGGTCCAGTCTGTCTGCTTCTTCTCCTCTTTGCTCTGGATTCTCCTAGACTGTTCTCTTTCTCGCACATCTCCAGTACGAGCCGTGCTCTTCGCCATACTACGGGGCAGCCACGCGGTCAGTTCATACAGTTAGGTGCAGCGGCAAAGGCAGTATGGCTATTTGAAAGGCAGCTCATCTGCTCTGGACATCTTGAGAGAGGGGTGATTCCAAGGAATATGCCAGTCAATCATAGAGAGGACCCTCCTTTATAGAGCTAGGGGGGCCCTTCCATATTCATTGATTTTATATGTCCATTGGAAAGCATTTTCAGACTATATTTTAAGTATGTTTTGCCTCTCTTCTTTTACAGAGATCATCAAGTGAAGATTGCTCCCTGGTTAGGCATGGGAGGCTGTGTCCTCTCTTCCCTCCTCAGCACTGGGACCTCATTTGTCTTGAATCTGCACAGGCCCTGCACCCTCTGCCGTAGGCTCTGAGTTCATATGTGCATCAGTCTTCTTGGGTCTGGAGGACACTGTCTCCCTGGAGTCGCCTGTCACCTCTGGCTCTTAGACTCTTTCTTCTCCCTCTTCCACGTGGCTCCGAGCCCTGAGGAGAAGGTTTGATAAAGACATCTCAGTCAGGACTGAGCGTTCCGGCGTCTCTCACTCACGCACGCTGCCTGCTGTGGGTCTCTCTGTTCCCGTCTGCAGCAAGAGGAGCTTCTCTGTAGATGGCTGAGCCAGGCACCGCTCTGAGCGTGTGGCAGAGTGCTGTGAGGAGTCGGCGTGTTGCTGTGTTCCTTTAGCAGAGCAGCCACGTCTGGTTTTCCCCTGTGCCCGTGGCCACTTTATCAGCTCCACGTACGTGTTCCACCTCATGGAATGGAACTTGAATCTAATAAAAAGCTGACTGGTTCCCCCGTAGAACTTGCTCTACCATTGCACTGGTGGACCTTGCAGCCTGGTCACTACTGGGGACCGCAGGGTCTGTAGCTGAGTCTGCGACTATCTTTCTCCTCTGGTGGCACCGTGGACACTAGCTCACTGGTTCTTAATTATAATGTCTTTCACCTGTGGTCCCTCCCTCCTCCTCCTGCCATCCAATAGTGAAGAGGAAGTACACCACTTAAGGCCCCAGAGAGGCTTTCATGAGGCAGCTTTTTCAAGGGTCTGCTAAGGAGGATTCATCCATGAGAAAAAGAGCCTAGCTCAGCATCTGAGTCTCCTGGTGACAAACCGTTCCTCGAGGCAGAGATGCAACAGCACTCTTGTCTCCTCACTCAGCCGGCTCTAGACTAAGATACCAGGTGGGAGCTCTGCACACACCAGCGTCACTTCAGCAAGTATTTATTTATTTATTTACTTATTTATTTATTTATTCAAGAGCGTCCTTGGCTGTCCTGGACTCACTTTGTAGACCAGGCTGGCCTTGAACTCACAGCGATCCGCCTGCCTCTGCCTCCCGAGGGCTGGGATTAAAGGCGTGCGCCACCACCGCCCGCCTTCAGCGAGTATTTAACTCCCCACTCTTGTCACTCTACAGACCATGTGAGACATGGGGCTTCCGAACTTTCAGGCTTCTGTCACCATTCCCGCTCAGACATAAACACTCGTCTCCCAGTGGGCTGTGCAGGTCTTGAGCCTGTCCTAGGCCCTGGCTGGCCCATGGACATGCCATGAAGACGCTGGATCCCTGGCCAGCCCGTGGACATGCCATGAAGACGCTGGATCCACAAGTGAGGCGGGCATCTCACTTAATTCTCCAAGGAAGCTGAGAAGAGCTCTTCTCTCATGTCACAGATGGCTGTCCCTTGTCAGACAACCAGCTTCCTAATCGCTCCCCTCTCCAGAGCAAGTCGCTCCACAGTTACACTCAAGCATGAGTCTGTAGTCGCCACCACAGGTTTTCACGGGCCGAGCAGTTCTGGAGACTCGAGCCATATCAGCTTTTAGCCTATCACAGCGATCATCAGGGAGTTGGCTTGAAGAGCCCTTGGAAGATGTGGCCGCAGGACAGAGAGACAAACGTGAGAGCAAGTGAGTCTGAGAGCAGCAGTTCCCTTTTCCAGAGGATGGCAGGTCACCACACGTACTTGGTGTCTTGGTGCGCGCACTCCTCAAGGAAAGCCTTGACAAGTAAGTGCTGTGTCCGCAACATATTTTTCCTCGTCAGCTCTGTTCTAGAGATTAACTTAGCTCCCTCCAGTGAAGGAATGCTGGTTTAGGCTGCAGATTTAAAATAAAAACTGAGACCTGCGGGGCCTACTGACTACACCAGAACCTTGGAAATGAGAGGAAGGGTGAGCACAGAAAAGCAGAAGTCGGATCGTCGTCGCCGGTACAAGGAGGTAAAAAGAATTCTAACTCAGCAGAGTGTGCCCTGTCCCCCCTTCACCACTCTCCCACGGTCGCAGTCGGGCAAGTATGTAACCGTTGGGCTGATGCCTGAATTCCTGTTACGTTCCAACAAGGCAGACTCACCCACCCTCCTGCCCCTTAAACTCTGCGCCTGCTATGGAGACCGTGGCCTTTGTATTGGAACAACAGATGCCCGCAGAGTGCGAGGCACGGTGGCCGCTGAAATGTCTGTTGTGGAAAGTGAGAAACAAGGGATGAGGTGAAGGAGGAAGGAAAGAGAAGAGAAGAGGGGAAGGAGGGATGAAGGAAGAAAAGACAGAAGGTAAGAAGGGAGGCGAGGGAGGGAAGAGGAAAGAATGAAGGGGTGGGTATCTAGCAAGAGGGAGAAAAAGGGAAGGAGGGAGGGAGGGAGGGAAAGAAGGAGGGAGGGAGGGGAAGGTCACCTCTTTCCTGTGGCCCTCATTAATACCACCCAGTGAACCTCCTCCTGTCAGGCAAAGCTTTGAAAAGCAAACAGAATGCCACAGTACTGAGGGTGGCAGAGGTGACGGGAGGAGACACTGTGCTTCAGGCAGGGAGCGGGTACCTGAGCGCCGTCCGCAAATGGTTTCAGTCACTTTGGTGACCGAGTCTGTCTTGTGAGAATAATCTTCTCTTAATAAGGACACTCACTCAGATTTATCACCCCTCCGTGGTCTTGTTAAAGATCCAAGAAGAATCCTATTTAAATGGCCGGGACAATGGAAGATTCTTAACAGGGGATCATTCTAATTAAGCCTTGAGCATGAGGTTGTGAGGTTAGTGGCCCCTGCGGCCAGTGGCGGAACAACTGGGTCAAAAGAGTGAAAGGGAGGTGAGCGGATGCTGTTGGCCCCGCCTGTGGAGGAAGAAGTCTGCAGTCAGGTGGCTGCATGCTTTCATCCTTTGACAGTGACTTTGGAGTCATCTCCTGTTCTTTCTTTCTTTCTTTCTTTCTTTCTTTCTTTCTTTCTTTCTTTCTTTCTTTCTTTCTCTTTGGCTGTCCTTTACATTACAAAGCTCTTTTTTCTCTTGGGTGCGACCCAAGGTGGAGGATGGGGATGAGCACCGAGAATCCTGGAACAGCACACAGTAGTTTACAGTGGTCTCAGCGATGCCCAGAGACAGGAGTGCAGCCCGGAAACCCTGCTGGGGGAAGCCGCCCTACAGGGTTCAGTGCTTCCTGCTTGACAAGTAGCAGCTAGTCAAGCTGTTTGGGAGCCTCCATGAGGCTAGCCTGTGGGGAGATATCATTAAAAGAAGGGCCATCCAGTGAGTCCCAAAACTAACTGGAGAAGGAGACTGGCTAGTGGGAAAGTGAAGACTGTGCAGGCTGGGCGGTGTCTATAGATGCAGCCTTTGCTCCTGGCATTGTTTGCCTAGGTAAATAACCAACAGCAGCCACTTAAGGTGCATTTTGGTGACAATGGCACACAGGAACTCACCAAAGCCAAGCTAGAAGTATTTTCCCATTAAACTGTACTATTGAAAGCTATGCGTTGGGCAGGGGCAGGCACAGGGTAGGGTGAGGGAGGAGGCCTTTCCCTTGGCTATAGCATGTGTTCTGGCTTTTATGTCACCCTAGTGGTCAACAAATGTCATGCCAAGAACATATGAACATTAAATGAATCTCTTCTTGTGATGGCTGTAACAAGACCGTGCAACAGAACACAGTAAATATAACTCACGCTTATTAAGACTCCCCATACCTGTTTCCAACCAGGGCGCTTAACAAGAGAGTAAACAATACACGGTCTCTTGTGATTGCTAATTAAAATGCAATAAATTATAGAATCAATTGAAATTCCGGATCAGCTCTTCAGTGGGTTCAATAAAACCTCCCAAATTTTATTCTCCCCTTGGGGTCTGTTTTCCATGAGGTGGCCTGTCTGTATGGGCCTCTCTTTTGTTTGACTTTTTAACCGATCCAGCTCCTCTCAGGCCAACTAACCAGTAGCAGGGCACATCCCAGGGTCCTGACACATTTCCCCCAGCCAGTGCGGCAAGGACAAGACTTGGCATGGCGCCTAATGCACCTAAGATGTGGCAGTGACCTTGCCAAGGAACCTACATCACAGCCAGGCTGTGTTTCTCCAAGTCTTCTCTGGTGCCAACAGGAATAAAGGGCATTAGTCAGGTCTGGTGGCACAGGCCTGGAATTCCAGCTACTCAAGAGGCTGAGACAGGAGGATCGCAAATCCAGCAGCTCCCTGGCCTGCTGAGTGAGTTCAAGGCTGTCCTGGGGAATTTAGTAAGACAATGTCTCAAAAGGAAGAACAGAAGGAGGGCGTGGCATTGTAGCTGAGTGACAGAACGCTTGCCTCCCATGGTCAAGGTACTCCGTCCAGTTCTTAGTACTGCAAAAACCGGAACAAGGTAGGGGAGGTGGGGTGAGAGTGACGGAAATGCAGCGTATGGAACTCCCAAAGATAAGTGAAATTAAATTAAATTAAAACAAAAACAAGGTGAAAGTAAACAGAAGGCTTGGAGGCCGCCTGTCACGGGAGCCCTGCAGGGGGCCAGTGCCTTTGTGTATGTTTTTGAAGCTATTTTAAGTCTAGCAGATTCCACAAGGAGGGAAAATATTCTAAGGCTGTTTCTGTGAGAAGAGCAGTGTCACCCCAACCAACAAGTGTGGTCGGGCTCAGTCACGCTGTCGGGGGGTGGGCAAGAGGGTGGGGGGGGTGTGAGGCGGGAGACAGAACAGCCTGTGCCCTTGCAGTCCTAGCTGGGTAGCAGGGTCCGGAGGCAAGGTCTTGGTGACTTGAGAAGAAATGTGTGTGTGTGTGTGTGTGTGCGTGCGCGTGTGCGTGTGCGTGTGCGCGTGTGCGTGTGCGTGTGTGTGTGTGTGTGTGTGTGTGTGTGTGCACACCCATGATTCGCTGGCAGAATACACTTCAGCTCAGCTTTTCCGCTGAGCAAAGCTAGAGACACAGGTCCGTGAAAAAGCACAATATAGGTCAGACATGGAGGCCACAGGGCAACCAGTGTTCGAGACCAGCCTCACGGTGGCCGTGGTAGTCCCAGCATCTGGTCACGTATCACTTGGAAACATCAATGTCTAAGTGAACGCTTTGTTTAGACTGAAGAAACCTGGGTGAAGATGAAGGAAAACTAGCAAGAATTGTTGACTTCATAGTCTTCTTATAACTTGTGTGAATCAGAAGTCACCCTGGCACCTCCTTGTCTGTGCCTGTATGTTTGTGTGTGTGTGGGCTCACGCCAGGGGTGATAGGGATGGAACCTGAGGGCTCACACATGCCAAGTTCATGCTCTAAGGCTGAGACTCGTGGTCCAGGTCGCCTTTTCCTGTACTGTTCAGATGTCACCACCCCAGGTCTTGTACCTGAAGCCCAGCCTCTCAGGAAAGCCCTAGGCTGTGATGTCCCAGGCCTGGTACCCTCATCAGCTGTGGATCAGCAGAGTCATCTGGCAGAGACCACAGCAGGGCCCTCCTCTGTCAGCATAGTAGTCAGGAGTTTATCTTAAAGTTGGTGGTTACACTACTGTACTACACATCAAACACTTGAGACTGAGATCGTAGAGGGTGGGGAGATGGTGGTTAGGAGCACTGTTGCTCTCGCAGAGGATCTGGGTGTGATTCCCAGGATGTGTAATGCCAATTCCAGGGGATCTGACACCCTCTTCTGGCCTCTATAGGAACTACACATGTCTAATACACCCACATACATGCAGGTAAAACACCATACAGTAAAGTTAAAACTTCAAAGCATGGGCCAGGCGGTGGTGGCACATGCCTTTAATCCCAGCACTTAGGAGGCAGAGGCAGGGGGATCGCTGTGAGTTCGAGGCCAGCCTGGTCTACAAAGTGAGTCCAGGACAGCTAAGGCTACACAGAGAAACCCTGTCTTGGAAAACCAAAACCAAAACACCAAAAGCCAAAAAACAAGAAAACCAAATCAAACCAACCAGACAAAAAACTTCAAAGCAAACAAACATTAGCCCTGTTGCTGAAAGGAGCTCCTGGCTGCTGCTGTGGTCACCGCTCTTGTGATGACCATCTGCCAGGACATCAGCAAAGAGCACACAAGCAAGGAAGCAGCACCCTGGAGACCTGTCAGGTGAGCTGTCATACAGCCCCAGGGCCCTCTCAGAAATTATTTGGGTGTCTCAGCCCTGAGGAGTCTCTCTGCTGGAAGCATTGCTCCATCTCTGGGAGTCACGTGGACGGGCACTCCTGCACTTCCTCAGGAGGTGCACTGGTTTAAGGCCCTCCGGATGGTGTGTAGCAGCCTCTGAGAGCAGCTTGGACCAGCAGGACTCCCCAGTGAGTCTCAGCAGTCAGCATCTGCCTCCCTCTGGTTAGGAGTGAGATGTGTAGGTCAGGAGGAAAAGGAACCGGCAATGGCAGGGAGGAGCCGGAACCCCAGGCCTCAGGGTAGCTCTGCAAGCCAGGGCCGAGGAGCATCACTGTAGCAATAAGACATTTTCACAGAGGAAAATCAGCCTCCCCCAGCCCCACGGGCATGGAGGACAGTGCTGTTAGAAAGGCTTGAATGCAAGGTGGCTACAACCCATGGTCTGAAGGAAAAATACAATGTAGGTGTAAGATTCACTTTTCAAGGGTTAGACAAACAGGGTACCATGACAACCTGCTTCTGTCTAGGGCATGGTGGGGTTTTAAATGGTGTTTAGTGTTAAGTTCCGAAGGTCAATAGTGAAGCTGTTCCCTGTACGTCACCTGATGATGAGCCAAGACGTTTTGAGGCAGCTCCGATCCTTTCCTCCGCGTAGGCCGGCGGCAGCTTCCTCCCAGACAGACAGCCCCTTTGCACTTGACATTTTGACCCAAGCCAGGCAAGTGCAAGCACTCCACTCTGTCGCTTTGATGAGGGGCTTCGGCCAGCACGCCGCCTCTCGCCATGCTGCAGAAGGTGGAACAGTGCTGTGGGCGGCGCTCAGACTGCCAGTTTCTTAGTGTCCCAGTCTCTTCGCTACTTCTAATAGTTCCGACTGGCCGCGGGGGTTGTGGAGGACCCGCTGACTGGCCAGGGAAGCCGTAGGCTCCCTCTTCTGAGGACGGGGACAGTTAGCCACTCTTCCTCTGAAGTTTATTGTGTAAAGTGCCCCCTGCCCACCACAGCAGGAGGATTATTTCCTAATAAAACTTCTACCAGACCAGACTGTGTTGACGGGGACATGATTTTTAATGTGCAGTGGCCTGGAATCTGACAGATCCTGGCAGACTGGGTGCCCCTGTTTTAGAAAGCCGAACGTGGCTGACAGTCACCTCACCGATTCGCCTGTCTGTTATAGCCAGCATAAGGTTAGACAAATACACTCCCACCAGCACAAAACAGCAACCTTCCAAACTGTATGTCAGCGCTGTATTTACAGCCAAATCCAGGCGGAGCCCAGGCCTCATATGCCGCTCCCATTAATGAGACAAATGTCAGCATTCATAAGCTATTTTTTTGTCCCTGCTTATCAAATCTTTCAAAAAATTGATAACTAGTCTTTATAGATTGTGAAAGTCAGATATAAGTCTGAATGCATTACTGTACGGGACCCCAAGGGGTAAACTTATCACCTGAAAACCATTTTACACGGACGATTTGACTTTCATGCAGAGTGTCATAATGTACCCTGGATGGAAATCGAAAATAAAATATCTGGACTCCAACCTTCCCCTTGGTGGGATTTATGACTCCCCCAGTACAATAATTTTCAAAATTGTATCCCTTAAGCTACAAGACTTGATATATTATTAGCTGCTTGAATTGAAGACGCTTTCCAATAGGCCTATGTGCTGTCTAGAGGCCTGGATTAATTCCTATGAAACAACAAGCTTATCTCAAAGTGTTTCTCCGTGATCTAAACTGCGAGCTCCATCTTCTCTCCAGAACAGAATGGAGGGCCCGCGCCATCTCTGGTGGCTTTGGGACATACGGCTTTTAGCAAAGCTCTTCCAGGGGACAATGGCTATTGGCCAGCCAGAAAACGGGATGCTACCCGTGAGTCGCACCCGAGAGACTTGCTTCCGCGCGGGACTCTCACCTTTTTGTTGTCAGCATTTCCTGGGTTTAGTTCTGCACCGTTGGAACCTAGGTGCTGCGAAGACTCTGTGGGTTTGTCTCCGTAGAGCTAGGGAGGAGAACCATTTTGCTTTAATCAGTTTTTAGCCTGATTGTTTATTGTGTGCCTGTATCTGAGCACAAAGGGGCCAGAGATAATCTTCCAGTATGTTCCTTAGAAGACACCCTTTTTTAAAAATTTTATAGTCAGGGTCTCTCATTAGGACCTGGGGCTCACCCATGGGCTAGGCCTTTCTGCCTCTGCTTCCGACTCTTGGCACTAGGACAAGCCACTTGCCACCACACCCAGCTTTCATATGGGTGCTGGAGCCCACGCACAGGCCCTCAGGCTTTCACAGGAAGCTTTTTGCTCACAGAGCCATGCCCCAGCCCTTTTAAATTTAACTTTAACCAGTGATGACAGATAGACTGTGCTCAAATACTTACTTTTCCCACTCCTTTCTCTGTATATCACAAATCCCACACTTGGAAAATCAGCAATGGCTAGGCAGGAGGACAAGTAGCCTGACCACACAGAGGCAGACTGGTCTTTCTTTCTTTCTTTCTTTCTTTCTTTCTTTCTTTCTTTCTTTCTTTCTTTCTTTCTTTTTTTTTCTCCCAAGATAGAGTTTCTCTGTGTAGCCTTGGCTGTCCTGGACTCACTTTGTAGACCAGGCTGGCCTCAAACTCACAGCGATCCACCTGCCTCTGCCTCCCTGAGTGCTGGGATTAAAGGAGTGTGCCACCACGCCCGTCCAGCCTGGTCATTCTTAAAGCGTTCTTAATCTTCAGCTGCAGCAAAGCTAATTCTTTCTCATAGGAATGTGTTTAGACGCTCATACAGAGGTGTTGCTGTCTATTCTCATGCAGGGACAATGTCTAGAAACACAACTTCTGAAACACAAAAATACAGGGCTCAAGAGCACACTGTGGTCAGAAGCAATGTGCCCCATGTCCCTAGGGGCCTGCAGAATATGGAACTATTTAGAACCAGCCACTGTACAGGAAACAGGTGACAGGTCATCAAATTAGCCACTGCCAGTTGTGAAGGCCAAGGACATGTTTCTAAACTACTGATAACAGAGTCTGTATGCATTTGCATATAGATGCATATTTTAAACAAATTGTTTGTACTTTAGGCTCACAATGCCTAAGTCCATCTTTGTGTGGCGTACGACACCTTTCTCTAATCTGTGAATTCCAATATTGGCAATAGAGCCATTGTCTACCTATAAAAGTCGACTGATTTTCAGAATTTATAGGTTTTTTTCCTTTTTTTTTTTTTTTGAGACAAGGTTTCTCTGTATTGCCTTGGATGTCCTGGACTCACGTTGTAGACCAGGCTGGCCTCGAACTCACAGAGATCCATCTGCCTCTTCCTCCCGAGTGCTGGGATTAAAGGTGAGCGCCACCAACGCCCCACTCATAGCTTTCAGTCTTTATAAAACTTAACTCAGCACACGTGTTGCCACAGAGCACTTTGACAGAATGTCCTGAGCGCCCTGGTCAATGCTGGTCGAGTGCCTCTTTCTACGCTGCCATGGTAGTTCTCAAAACTTCTCTCTGAAACATTTGAGTTTCTGAGTTGTTCCTTTTCTTACTGGTCAGCCCTTTAGCTCTTTTAAAATGTGTGTGCCTGCCAAGGGTTTTACTCATCCAGTGAAAGTGAATGCACAGTTTGAAGACATGTTGGGGATTATTATTATCTTATTATTATTATTATTATTATCTTCCATGGCTAATCAAATAACCAAATATTCCATCAACATCCTAGACTCTATTACTTGGAGGGCTATAAGTCATCATAAGTAGCCATCACTGTTTTATTTTTGTCTAGATTTAAAATATTTTTATTAGTTCTTCAAGGATTCCATACAATGTGTCTTGATTATGTTCACCACAGCTTCTCCCCTAACTCCTCTCAGAGTCCTGTCTATGTTCTCACAGGTGAGACCATCCGCTGGACAACGGTTGACCTGCCAGGAGCCACAGACTTAGAGAAAGCTGACTCCCTGTCCCTGGAAGCCGTCAGCTACCCAGAGTTCCTCAGTTAGGGGCGGGGTCATGAACATCCCACTCTGTGATAGGATATCAACTGGTTTGCTCTTGTTCAGCACCCAAACTGTTGAGGTCATGGGTACAACAGCCCTGTCATGTCCAGAAGACAGGCTCAATCCAGTCCTCTCTGACCTCTGGCTCTCACAGTCTTTCCACCCCCTTCTTCTGACATGGTGCCTGAGCCTTGGGGAGAACATGTGATGCGGATAGCCCATTTGTGGCCGAGGACCCCACAGTCACTGCTGTGCACTCTGACCTTTGTGAATCCCCACTTTAACCACTGTCCACTGCGCAAAGGAACTTCTCTATGGGAGCCACACTCACCTAAGAGTAGAGAGATGTGAATTTGGAGACGGTCTGATGCTATGTCTAGTTAGTGACACAATAGAATCGGCTCCCCCCTGGGCCTGTGCGCTCCATGGGTTATTGGCTAGATTTTCCTCCTGTGGAGTGGGCCTTCAATCCAATAGTTCCAGAAAATGGTTGGTTGCCCCCCATAACACTCATGTCGCTATTGTTATATCCACGAGCGCATCTTACCATGGCGCTCACTATTGTAACTCAACGCTGGGTAATGGCTTTTCCCCCAGCAGCCTGGACAAAACCTTCCAGTATGAAAGCTATCCAGCAGGGAGGAAGCCTCCTGGTCACTGCCAAGTTGACTTCTTCATGTCCTGTGAACAATGTGCATGGTGTCTTCAGCATTAGTCTAATCATCACGCAATCAAGAGCAAAGGCAATAGCCTATACTCCTCTAAGGGCTTTAAGAAGACTTCTTTAAGGAGACCTCTTTCTCCATCAGAGAGCTGTGGTCCGCCTGGCAGGACGGAGGTGGTCAGAGGATAATTACATCCTCCTGAAAGATGTTGGTAAATTATCTCTATTTTGCAGATGGTTCAATGAGCTCTTGTGCGATGTAGGATGAGAGTCAGGGCGTCTTCAGGGTGGGACAGCTACTCGCTCTAAGCAGTATAGGATTTGGGCCTGGACATAGTTTAGGGATTACAGAAGCTGCCTCCCAGGAGTCGTAGACCTCAAGCTACAGTGCACAGGGTAAGGAAACAAATGGTGGGCTTGTAGGAGACTGTGCAAGTTTCCAAGCTACACTATTTCTCTCTTGTTCCTTGAGACAAACTGTTAGAAGAACAGTAAGAGTTTGTAAAATGAAGCTGAGGGTTGGGACCACAGCTGCATTGGTGAAGCGCTTTCCTTGCGTGCCTGAATGCCTGGGTTTATGTCAGCCCGTCCAGTGCAGCGACGAAGCCAGGAGTGTTTCTGCGCTCAGCATCTCTTGGATGCCTGTAGCTCTTTGTCTACGGTGAGAGAGCCCCCCTCAGTTCCCCCCTTTTCTGTCATCACATCTCTTGATGCTGTCCTTGTCCAGGTCTTGTTTAGGCAGCCACGCTGTTGAGGTATCACAGGCGAAGCTTACGTGGGAGAAAGGACACAGATGATTGCATCATTTCTAGGAGACGCCATCTTACTTCCGGGGCCTCTGGCTCGTCAGTCTTTCTTCATCTCTTCCAAGATGTTCTCTGAACCTTAGGCGTACGAGTTGTGTCTGGGTTCTCCACATTTTGGCCGGCTGTGGTTTTCTGTAACAGCCTGTTGCAAACAGAAGCTTCTTTGGTAAGGGTCTGGAGCGACCCTTGCCTGGGGTAAGTGCAGCCTGTGAGCAGAGATAAGTAAATATGTGCTAAAGAATTATGCTAATCTAGTAAAGTGGTGAAGTAGGTTCTCCTCAGCACCCTCGCCCTGGGTAACTGGCATCATTTCTCACTTGCCGGGCAGGCCTTAAGTCTGATTGGACAACTGCTGGTTACCACCAAGGTTTAAGTGCTGCCTTTGCACCGTTAGGGATATATTGCCATCGTTGTGTGGGGCGCAGGCTTCACAGATGGACAGTACCGTTGCTCACGTCCTTCCCTCCCTTGTTAGCGCATGTAGCACTTTCTGGTTCTAGGAAAGCTAGTCCCCCAAATGAAGGTTGTCCAGTAGGATTCTGCTCATATCCTTTGAGTCCTAGGTCTGAAATGCCTAGTGTGGTCAGCAGTGGGGACTTAACCTTCAACTTTTGGGGAGGGGGAGCAACCAAGGCCAATAGCAATAGCCTTATCGCTTTGGGAGTCTAGCCATTCTCCCCATGGGGGGGGACCCTAAATTGGTTACTCAGTGCCAAGTGGTCAGCCTTGAAATCGCATGCATGCCACACTGAATGGGCTCAACAGGTTGTGTTTATATGTTTATGTATATGTATTTGCACATAACAATTACGGAGGAGTCCGAGAATTTACGGGGAGGTATAAAGGCAGGCATGGGGGTGAGGTGGGGTTGGAGGAAGAAAAGGGAATGGAAGGAAATGATCTAATTATAGGTTAATTACACAAACAAACAAAAGGCAGGGATGAAGCTCTCACTTGTAACCCTGGCACTGGGAGGTGGTAACAGGTGGCTGCCTGGCTCAGTGGCCATGCCCTGGTGCTCAGGCGCTGTGCCCTGGGGCTTGGTGGCTATCCAGCCTAGCCTACTGGATAAGTTCCAAGCCAGTGAAAAGCCTGTCTTTAAACTTTAAACAAACAGGACTGGAGAGATGGCTTAGGGGTTAAGAGCACTGGCTGCTCTGCCAGAGGACCTGGGTTCAATTCCCAGCACTGACATGGCAGCTCACAGCTGTCTACAACAACTCCAGTTCCAGGGCACCTGACACCTAGACCCCCACCCACACACACATGCAGGAAAACCACAAATGCATATGAAAATAAATTAAAGAACTTATGGAAGGCTCCTGTGGAATGACACTCATCCACGGCCCCTCGTATGTATACACACCTGTGCATGCACATCCACGGGAGCGTGTGCACCCATGCACACACGATATGAAAACAAAACTTCCTTGATCATCCAAAGGAAGGCCGTTCTGGCAGTGCATAGGCTTCCATGAAGGAAATCTCTGTTTTCCCCTCTGGGAATACCTGGGCACGCAGCCCCACTAGCTAGGAAGAAAACCAAGTTTGGAGGCAGTAACTTTGGCTACCACACAGCCTTATGCATTTGTGGAGCATTTAGCTTATTGACCTAAATGTTCTCATCTTTAGGGAGGAAAAAGTAGCTTAATTAATTCACAATAAAAAAAAATCCTCCATTTCATAGAAGATAAGCCTAATATAACCCAAGAAGAATTGAATGTGTGCTAGGACAGAGTCATCAGCATGCAGCAGCCTTAGAAATTACAACATCTGACCTTAATATGTGTGAATCTATCAAGATTCCATTGTCGACACGTATATTTTTTGATATTCTTCTCTGAGCTGAAATCATGTCATTTATATGCAAATGGCCGCATCCTCAGCAGCTGCCGAGTCCCAGCTGAAGCCCAGGGACTTATTTGCACTTAATAAAGCTTCATAAATAGGTTTTGCTTCTAAGTGGGTGGGGGAGCAGAGCCCACCATAGCCCTTTACAGTTACAAGCTTCTTTTTGTTTTGAAAGCAGACTGGCCACCTCTAACAGGATGCTTCTCAGTTGCCAAGAAACAAGATCCTCATGCAACCTCCCCCTCCCGGCTCCATGGAGGGCAACTGCTCCCTGGTCTTAGCAGAAGCAGTAGGTCTGCATTCTCTTGTCTTATGGGAAGAAGAGGTAGTCCACACCCCAGGACCAGGCCTCCAGTGGTTAGAGGGGTCAGACTGGGAAACTCCAGCTGGAGAGCCAAGGAGGGGATGGGAGGCCTGGCTGATCGGAGAAGTCTGCCCTTCAGGAACGGAGAGTTTCTCTGCTGGAAACTGGCCATGGGGAAGCACCTTCGCATGGGGACCATTTGTGTGGTCACACAGTGTGCAGTTGTCACCTACTAGGTTCCGCCTTCGCCTTCGCCTTTGCTGTCCTTCTCTCGTTTGCAAGTTGAACCCAGGGGCCAATGCAGCAAAGCATGTGCTCTCTACTGAGCCCACACGCCCACTCCCTGATTGGTACCCCTACCTCACCCCAAACCCAACTAAAGAAAGAAGAAATGATTATGCAGAGTTGGTGTGCGTGGGCCGTTAACTCTCCTCTTTTTCTACCAAACCTCCTTACAACCATCCATGCTTCAACTTTGGAGTCACAAAAACAAAACAAAACAAAACAACAACAACAAAAAACCCAAACCAAACAAAAAAAACACAAGAACACACATACAAACCCACAAACAATCTAAATACCATCACAACAACATACACCATCTCATTTAAGACACATTTCTTAACATCATAGGTCACTGTCTTCCACTGCTAAAGCACAGCAAGCTTGAGGTGCCCATGAGACACGGTGACTGGACACACGGCCTCCCTGTTGTTTCTCAAGCCCTGTTGGCTGCTGTGGCAATACTGTCTGTTATCCTTGTCCAGGTAGCAGCAGGCTGTTTCTGAGGTTCATTTCTGGTGTGTGAGTAACTGGCTCAGCAGATGGTTGTACAGTCTGATAAGTGTGCATCCTCATCGAAGACACTAGTTAGCAATACGATCATTACATTGTCACCAGCTTGGCAAGGAGACAAGCAGCCTGCCATGTTGACTGATCAGAGGTATTTACAACTGCAAAAGCATCCAGGCAACATATTAATCTGAAACACTGCTTGCGCGCGCTCACACACACACACACACACACACACACACACACACACACACACACAC
>OU015756.1:2006100-2018896 GCA_907169655.1 Acomys percivali | reverse complement strand
GTCCCACTGCATCCCTGGTCCTTCCTGCATCCCTGGTCCTCCCTGCACTGTCAGCACAGTCTTCTCTCCCCAGCAATCGGCTTGTCAGTCTTGGGACTTTCTTGGCTTTCTCAGCCCTGTATGTTTCCTTGGATTCCTGGGTCTCCTTAGCCTCCTCCCTCCAGGAGGAGTGTTTCAACCCAGAGGGTACAACTCCTCAGCACAGAGCATGAAATTCACAATGTTAACTACAGTCTTAAGTAGGGTTTGTATGGTCGAAATGCCACTTGTAACTCAGGCTGGCCTTGAACATTTGATCTTCCTACCTCAGACTCCTGAGTGCTGGGATTAAAAACCTATACATGGGTATGGGCACATGAATGCA
The DNA here is from genome assembly GCA_907169655.1 of Acomys percivali. Taxonomy (NCBI): domain Eukaryota; kingdom Metazoa; phylum Chordata; class Mammalia; order Rodentia; family Muridae; genus Acomys; species Acomys percivali. The sequence continues at coordinate 2,018,532 of OU015756.1, read as the reverse complement.
GATGCCCGTGGAAGCCAGAGACATTGGATCCGTTGGATATTAATGACCCCGGCATGGTAGGGTCCCACTGGCCTAATCCACTGAAGTGTTAATCTTGCTTTCCAAAGCTCTGTGTTTGGGGTCACCATCACACTGCTTGCTAGTTTAGAAGTCCAGACTCTCAGGCTCAGCCTTCACTTTATGGAGATGCCCTGTAATACATTAAGACAGTGAAGTCCGAGAAAGGCTCATCAGTGGAGATGGGGTAGCCACAGTGTTCCTTTTCTATTGTCCTCACAAAAATATGAGTGATAACTCCTTATCTGAAAGTTTCTCTGGACCTTGTCACAAGTGGGTGGCAGCTGAGATCTGGTAGCCATCGTTATGTTGTCCCGGGAGCTCCATCCATACCCTTCGTGAGCTTACGGTCATGGGTGGGCCCGCCTACCCAACCTCAACCCTCGAAGCTGAGTCCTGGTGGCATGAGCTGTGGCTAGAAGGCTCATGCCATTCAGCCCTGCCCCTGCCCGGTTCCATATGCAATGTGGAGGCTCCCACCTCTGTCCTCTTGGCCTCTCTTTAGGACTCACATTTCCCTCATGTCCATCACAATCTCTCAAACACCTGAGGCTCAGGAGCTGTGACACAGCGGCCTTCAGTACCTATACTGCCTAGAACCGGAAACAACAGTGCCTGTCAAGGACTAAGGACTCTCCGTTTCCCAGGTCACACAAGAGTGCGAGGCTAGTAGAGCTGAGGGCCCTGCTGTAGGCCTGCACAACAGCCTTACTGCTACAGAGTGGCTGACACTCCTCCTGCCTGCTCAGTGCTATCCACTGCTGAGGAGCACAGAAGGCACCAGGAAGCTGCGCTGGAGGATCTCCTCACTCACCCAATTTCTGCTCAGCAGAACATAAGGACTCTAGCCCGCCAGCTGGGAACAGTACGGCCCAGATATTAGCAATCCCAGTTTCTATTTTTCAGTTATGACTTCTAGGGAGAAGTTGGCTTTCAGGGAAGTGAAGTTAAGCAAATAAAAAAGCAGGTATGACCATGTGCTTTACCACATCCCCAAGAGAATCAAAACAGCAGGACCATAGATGTGACTTCTGGTCATGCCGAGCGCTCCTTTCTGCGCTGTTATCAGAAAGAGCAGTGTTGTTATGAGATAATTTGTGTGGTGACTTCCCCTGGGTGCGGAGCAGAACATGCCTTAGGATCCTCAGAGAACTGGTTTATCGATCTCTTTTTATCCCATCTCAGCCCTCCAGCAGTGTTAACACCAGCACTGTGTGTAAGAAAGAACCAGACTCACTGAAGCTAAGGATGTCCTCCTTAACAAATTCCTTTTGGAGTCTCTTTTTTGTTTTTATTTTTTTCATTCCTCCTTTCTTTCTGTTTGTTTTGTTTTGGTGCTATTTTGAGCTACTGGCCCACATTAGATTAATTAGGTCATTTTGCCTTCATGTAGCAGTTACCATTCTGATGGCACCAAATACTATCCTTCCAATAAAGATGCTCCTTGAGATGAGATGGGCAACTTCCGTCTAGCCACACAGCAGCACATGCTGTCTGCCATGCCCCTGCAGTGTGGCTTTGGGCCTGGTGTCATTTACTAGGTGGATAAAGGACTGGGCCTTGACTGGTTGATTTTAACCCACCACTGTTAAGAACCATATGGGCGCTTCATTTCAGAGGAGCGGTTGGTGACCCCGAGTGCTCAGCCTGTTTCAGGGACATCCCCATCTTCCTCGCCAACAGTAACTCCCACATTGTAGACTCACACTGACCTCACCTAACCTCAGACTCCCACCAGCCAGGGCATGTGAGATTGTTGTCTGTTTTTCACCTTCATCGCAGTCACCGTGTGATGAGCACTGGCTGGATGTTATGCACTTACACTCATCGGTCCTGTTTCTTGAGCAGCTTATTCCAGCCGCTGGAGCTGCAACCAGTTGAAATTCTTATCCTCATGGAATTAGAGGAATTATCTGACGTGTCCAAGGCCCTGATGTTCGCACCATCTGGCTGTTCCGGCTGGCCCATGGGAACAGCAGTCAGGCCTGTTCAGGCTGTTTGACACTGCATTCAACGAGACTACTCAAAGGGTTAATCTTAAGAACAATTAGGAGGTGGTTTAGGATAAGGTTAGGAAATCCAACCATTTTCCCCCATTAGCGGTTAGAGACTTTTGAATGTTAGGATCCTGATGAATGTGTGGAAACAGCACAACAACTTGGATGTGTCACTGAAGGAAATTCACTTACACAGGATGCGGTCCTCGACGCCCCCTCCTTTCTCAAGCCCAGATGTTTAGATTGGATGAAGGCAATGCTGAAATGTCCCCTGTGCATAGGTGTTAGCACGATTCGCAGTCTTTTATTTCACACAGCAATGAACAGAAAGGGTTATGAGTAAGTGCACTTCGTTGCTGAGCGGGACATTTGGGTGGCTAAGAATATGTAGATAGTTTGGGGTTTGATCATTGTTTCTTTTGGGGGAAGACACTGATAGGGCGTTACTCTATAGCCAATGCTGGTCCGGAACTCACTGCATAGTTGAGCTTGTGAGTGTCCTGCCTCAGTGTCCTGAGGGTTGAGCTCATAGGCATGGGCTAGTGTAGGGACTGATGACATGGCTACCCCATGGTATAATAAAGGGGCAAATTTTTATTGAGGATGTGGAAGAGAACTCCCAGAAGCACCGGGAAGATTTCCAGAACCGACTGAACGTGGCCATGTGAGAGGCAGGGAACAGACCAGAGGGAAAGAGAAGAAGACAAGAAAGCCAGCAAAAGATGGCACCCAGCTGAAACAGCAGGCCGCCTGGAGGCCAGAAGCACTTTCATGTGCTTCTAGGCACCACAGCCATTCGTCTGTTATTATCCTGGCAAGACTCGTGAGAGCAGTGAACTCTGATCTGTAAGGGGAGGGGGGCACAAGTAAGCCAGCTCCTGGGCCTGGCATGCGCGTTTGAAATCTCGAAGCCCACCCTGAGACACACACCTCCTCCAACAAGGCTCCCACAAAGCCACGCTTCCCAATCCTTATAATTCTTGCAAACAGTTCCACTCCCTGGTGACTAAGCACTCAAATATATGAGCCTATGGTCTTACTCAGAGCACCCCACCTACCAAAAACAAAAAAAGCAACATGTTTCCAGTGAAAGAAAAATAAAGTTGTATCTATAACAATGTCCACAGCAACACTGGCTACATAAAAATCTTGAGATAATTAAATACACATCAATAAGATGGTCATTAAATAAATTATGCACAACGCCAAAAGTACTGCATAAAAATAATTATGTATTTGAATACACTCAAACTGTATTGCTCAATAAGGATTAAATGCCTATATTACCTCATAATGTGTCTCATTGGGTGTTCATGTATATCTTAATGTGCTAAGAACTGGGATCGACAGTGATTTTAACTCCTTTGTACATTTCTGTATTACTTGAAAATTCTTTTATTCTGTTTTATATTCACTTCCTATCTAGCGTACCCAATCCCTAGCACACCCTCCCCGGACCCCTCTGCTGAGGGGACAACTCTGCTGAGATGTCCAATGCAAACCTTATGGTTTATGTGTAATGTTGTCCCCAAGTTTCCTTGTGGTCTCTCTGCCAATAGCAGATCTGCCTCACAACACCACACATGCCCAGAAGCAACAGAGCAAAAGATTATGAGCAGACACTCCTGAAACTGAGCCAAATAAGTTCTTCCTTTCTTAAGTTGCTTCCTTAGTGACAACCAAACAAAATTTTATCACACTAGGTGTAGAAAATACAAAGCAAAGGCAAACATTTCTCCCATGTAGACTCTGAAGTCTTTTCTTTCTTTCTTTTCTTTTTTTTTTTTTTTTTCAAGACAGGGTTTCTCTGTGTAGCCTTGGCTGTCCTGGACTCACTTTGTAGACCAGGCCGGCCTCGAACTCACAGTGATCTGCTGCCTCTGCCTCCCAAGTGCTGGGATTAAAAGCATGTGCCACCACAGCCCTGCGACTCTGAAGTCTTTGATGGATCCTAAGAAGCAAAATTTTCAAAAGACAAAGTTATTTTGAAAATCAAAGGTGGTGAAATGAACTTCTGATAGTGTTCTTGCTATATATGAAAAATGAAATGAATATCATTTAAAATAATAAATGTGACATTGTAATGCAAACAAAAAAATAAAGAAACTTCCCAAAGAATAGGAAACAGTTGATAGACAGTACAGGAAAATGAACAGACAGAGGAAGTAATAAAACCAATAGGGAAAACCTCAAAGTTTATATACTGAAAGTTCATAATTTTAAATGTAAGAATCTAATAACAACTGCTAATCCTTTTCTTTTTAAATTAATTTAAGGATAAAGTAGAGGTTCAGGAGTAACTTTATCCAGTCATACTTTTATAATATAGCTGTCAGACAGTAAAGATTTGTCTTTAATCTTGAAACTTTTCTTCAAGACAGTATCATATGCCTAGATGGTGAAAACTGGCCTGAGAGTGGGGCGGATGGTGAGGGAGGCTTCCATACCACTAAGTAGTGTGAGTGCCCACATCCACTGGCATCCAGAATGACAGAAAAAGAGGATCCTAGCAAACTAGTAGAGTCTCCGAATGGGCAGGAAACAGGGCAGTGGCTGCTTTCCCCATCTTCATGGAAGTCCCCTCGGGTGATGGCAGGACCAGCACCTCCTGCTAGTGACAGTGGGATGGTTGGCTGCCCAGAGCTCATGTTGTCTGTTGGTCCAAAGGCTGTATAAAAAAGCTTGATGCTGCTCAATAAAGATAGATATGCACCTCAGTGCTGGTCTCTGGAGTCTGTTCTGGATTGGTGACTCCATCGCCCTCACCTCCTGTTGGATTCTGGTTCCCACACTAGATGAAAGGTCTTAAAGTGGGAGGTGACTATATATTCTGAGGAAAAGGTGGTATAGGAGTTCTATGTCAAAGTACATGTTACTGAAGTCATGTGATGGCAGAAAATGTCAGAAAGACAATTTCCTTTTCTTCCTGCTTAGACAGTAGGCATGGCATAGGTCTTGGTAGATGACCCCAGCTTGCCCTGCTAAGGAATGTTTTGCTCATCTCACCTCCAAGGTGACAAGATGCCTCCGTGGGTAAATGCACTTGCCACAAAAGGCTGGCGACCTCTGTTGAGTCTGGGACCCCCGTGGTGGGAGGGGAGAACTGACTCCTGCATGGTGTCTTCTGGCCTGCACAGGTGCTGCAGCTTCCCCACACCGACGCCATCAAAACTACTAACATACAAGGTTCGTTATACTTTAAATGCCATTTCAAGTCCGCATCCCACTAGGTGCTGGGAAACAATCTCAGCCAACCCAAGGCTCCCCAGCCTGTGCCAGTTATGCCCTCCAAGACATAATCCAGGTAGTTAAAATGTTGAAATTCTAACATGGGGAATCCTGAAGACCAAAATTCCTCTGGGGGGGGGGGGGGAAAGAATGGACATGAGGGTAGAAAGCTGAATCCCAGGGGTGAGACTGACGGTCTCTATAACGACAAAAACGTCATCACTGCTGTTCTATCAGCCGAGAAAACTCCATGACTTTAGGGCAATCCCAGCGGAGGGTGTTATTGTGTGGCCCCAAGTTCAGCTCCTGCCACGTCTGCGGTCTGTTTCAGTACATACAGAATGAGTTCTTCCCAGCCAAACACAGCCATACATAGATGTGTGGCACGGATGAGACACGCAGTAAGGAAGTCTCATTTGGCGCCTATGGAATCTTTACAGGGTTTCAAAGCAGAGAGGCACAGAGGAAGAGAACGTGAGTCCTGCAGGAGGTCCCACGCTGATGAAGGAAAGCAGAAACGTTAAGGCCCCAAAGAACGGCTGAACCTTAAAGTTGACCAGCTCTTAACAGCTCCATAGCCAGTTCTTGTAAGATGCTTTTTGTTTGCTTTGAGACAAGGTCTCTCTATGTAGCTCTGGCTGTGCTGGACTCACTCTGTAGCCCAGGTTGGCTTCAAGCCCACCTGCCTCTGCCTCCTAAGTGCTGGGATTAAAGATGTGCAACACCACACCCAGCTACACACTTTTTCATTTATCAGATTTTCTTTTTCTTTTTAAAATCTGTTCCCACTATTTTGTCAGCATTCGTTTTTATAATTTGCTGTGCTCTGTACTTCACTTTTACACCATTTCTTATACTGGAGGGATACTGTGAAAATACTTTTGGAGTTTTAATTCACTTTCTTTCTGTTTGAAACCACAAAAACATATTATCCCAACAATGATGGCTTTGTGTGTAAACACTGTGTGCATACATAAAAATGTAAAAAAACTTAATAAATTATGGCATGGTTTTTATTTTTATTTTTAATTAAGTAATTTATTTTTTGGTGCACTTGTGAGAGAGAAAATTTCCCCAGACTTCGGCTCATGTGCAATCGAGACCCATCAGTTTGACAAATTTTATTGGGTACTTAAGCTGCCAGTTATGGTATTTCAGAAGGTCACATACATTATTTTCAAGACAGGCTTCCTCTGTGTATCCTTGGCTGTCCTGGACTCACTTTGTAGACCAGGCTGTCCTGGAACTCACAGCGATCCACCTGTCTCTGCCTCCTGAGTGCTGGGATCATAAGTGTGCACCACAGTGCCCAGACATAAAAACTTTTTATAAAAGCTGAGTACACACAATTACCAAATGTATTGACACACATATGTATTTCACTTTTTGTCCAATTTCTTTATGAATACAATGAATGTGCTCCTAACGGTTACATTTGTATAGTTATCACAAATGCATCAGAGTATTTATACTTGGAAAAAATGAAACTACTGCTATTTCATTGTGTCAAGTTGTATCTTGTCATGTCTCTCAGATGAGTCTTCTTCAAAATGTCAGTCCTTAAGTATGTCATTTATATAACTTCAAATTATTTTCTCCACAATTTCACTTTGAGGACTTTGATATTTCTGGATTTTAGACTTTTGAGATTTTGGTCTTTGGGTTTCAATATGCAGGACTGTGGCATTTAGGTATCATTTTGGAATTATGGCTTGAACTGCGCCCCACACTGAGATTTCTTAAATACTCCAGAGCTACCACCTGTTATCGCCTGGCTGTGTCCACTGAACACCTAAGGGACCAGAGGCAAGGACGCTCTTCCAAGGAAGGGAAATACAAAGTAGTTTGTTTTTAATGAAAAAGGGGATACTATAATAGTAGGGTTAAATGGGGGAGGGGAGATTAAAAAAAAGAGAGAATATGGGGAGTGAAAACTAATGCCAAAAGACACTTGAAAAACCATATGGAAACATTACCATAGAAGCTTCCTAAAATATATGCACATATAAAAAGAATCTATGTGGGTCACCGTATAATGAGGGAGACAATGCACTAACCATATATCTTTGTCATCCAGCAAAACTCTAGTGTCAGGAATGGGTTACATATTTTTGGCAAAAGATTTTCCATGGAATCTTGTGAACACCACAGTGCCAAAACTGTCAGCTTCTTTCTAAAACCTGATGGTAAGGCCCACTGCTGAACAAGACCGAACTAGAAGCTTCACCCCAGCTGCAAGTGTTCATGGTCCTATAAGGTGATCATGAATGTCACAGTATCCTGCAAGCCACAGCAGCGACCTGCCTTGAGATAAACAGGTGCAATGGTGGTGCACATTTTATGGGAGTAACCAGGCAGTGTCTGATTGGATTTAGGGCTCACTTCGCGAGATGTCAGTGTCATGCCTGACACTGCTGAAGTGACCAAGAACCTGAGACTTGACAGGTTATGGGCATGAGGGAAAAACTAATACTATTACTCTGCTAAAGAAACAGCAACAAAATGACTCCTAATGATGTTCGGCTATGCTCACGGTGTCTCACTCAGCCATCATCAGAGAAACTTCTTGCAGTAGATTGGAACTAACACAGTAGACCCACAACTGGATGGTGTACAGAGATGGAGAGATTTTGGAACCCTCAGTCCTAAAATGGATTAAAAAAAAATCAAAACCCTCCACTCAAGGTGCAGGGATTTGTGCAGGAGGCAGAAATATTGTGAGAGTCAGAGGTAATGGTTGATGTTTCCAAGGAAACAGTGTCTTCTAGATACATGACTGACTGCACATGTAAACTCACAGAGATGTGGCAGCATACACAAGACTGGACAGGCTCAAGGCAGACCGGATGTGAACACAGTACAGGGTCCCACTCCTAACCAAGAAGCTTTTTGCAATAGGTGTCTGCCTACGAAGAGGAATCTCACAAAGAGTTTTCTCCCTGATTGTCACTGGGAACACCAACTACACTCCAGGGCAGGGCCATGTCCAGGATTGGTTGGCCAACACAAAAAGAACTCCGTGTTTTGGGTTTCCTTCTGTTTTCTAAGACTTCTGTTCTGTTTTGTTTTGGCTTTTTTGTCTTACTTGTCTTTTGCTTGTTTGTTTTAATTTTGTTTTTGTGGGATTGTACTTTTGAAAGAGAAAGTAGGGGAGACATGGAGGCGGACATAGAAAACAAAGCTGGGTGGGGAGGAAGAAGATGAGGTTCTGCGAGTAGTTGAGGGAGCAGGGAAAACATGATAAAACATATGGTATAAAATTTTAAAATAAAAGAGTTCTAATTTCTTTATATACTACTGAAAAGTGGTTGATTAAAAAACTTTTTTTAAAAAGTGGTTGATTCACATACTTTTAGCTCAAACAACTATTACTAATCAATGTATTTCCATGATGTAATGCAAGGCTGCCGATGAGGGCACCTCACTTGTCTGTAGTGTGCCCTCAGGGAGCTCGTGGCCTCCTGTCTACTGCACCCTAATGCTCCTTCTTTTATAACCATGGCTCAGGGACCACACAGCTTTACTACTGTAAAAGACAGGCCATATCTGTGTGGGACCTTCTTAAAAAGTCTGGAAATTATAACTCTTATACAGAATCTAGAACAAAAACCTTCAATCAAAGAAATTTGGTAACAGAATTTGATGGGTATAATTATTGATTTTTAAAAAACCTCTTAATAACTTCACCTATATATCTTTATACATTTTGATCTATTGCCTGTATTATGTATGAGCACTGTAAAATATGACCAGGTCTCATGCATCTTTCTAGGACTTTGCAGGAATTCAGCTTGGCAAAAACTACAGCCATCTTGGTTATAAATGCCATTTGACCTGCCAGGTGACCCTGGCACTCACTCCAAACCCTGAAACACAAGCTAAGTCATAAAGATCATCGGCCCAGTATGGACTGTTTCTTAACTGATGTTTGACACATTAATGGTTTTTGAGAAAGCCAAACCAAACCAAACAAAAAACAAAAAAACCCAAAGTTTCCAAATTGATCAGTACAGAAGATCATAGAACAAAGGAAATCAAAACCCGATGACTTTACTGTATGTGCAGTTTCTAAGGAATCAAAGCCATTTAATGTCATAAAGTGGTAACATCAACTCAATTATAATTCCGTTTTATTATTAAAACTTATCCTTTTGTGTGTTTTGCCAGCACATATGTCTGTGTACCTCTTGAGGCCAGAGAGACTGTTGGACCCCCTGAAATTGGAGTTACAGATGGCTGTTTGCCACCATGTGAGTGCTGGGCATCACCTAGATCCTCTGGAAAAGAAATCAGTGCATTTATGGATAAGCCATTTCTCCAGCTCCCTAGTTTCTTTTATTAACTTTATTATTACTATTATTATTATTATTATTATTATTATTATTATTATTATTATATGTTTTTTGTTTTTGTTTTTTGAAGCTGGCCTAGAACTCACAGCAATCCACCTGCCTCTGCCTCCCGAGTGCTGGGATTAAAGGTGTGCACACCCATGCCTGGCTTAACTTCACATTTTTATACCTGTAACATATGTGTAAATGCAAGCTATGTACATTTTTCTAGATCATTTGTAATGAGCAGTATAAGGTTTTTGTTTGTGTGGTTTTTGTGGAAGTCTGAAATAATCTTTAAGGGATGTATTAGGCTAGGGGAAGGTTTTCAGACTGAAACAAAGATGATCCCTCTAGATAATACACTTTTATTACTCCAGAGCAATCCAGAACCCCTTATTACTCTAGAGCAATCTGGAACCCCTCAAGTTACAAGCGGATTCATGAGAACCATAGCTACACCAACAGTGACGAATACCAACTCACACAGCAATTAAACAAAAGCTGCACTGTTATAAGTAGGGAACATATGCAGGGCGTGGTGCCGCATGCTTTAATCCCAGCACTAGAGAGTGGAGGCAGCTGGATCTTTGAGTCAGGCCAGTTTGGTCCAAGTTCTGATACTGCCTTCTTTCCTTTCTTTTGTATATGGGACTTTCTCACATCTTACTCTGCATACAATCTCCAAGAACCTTATTAACACAGGGATCCTGATTCTGACTAAAGCCCGGCCTTCCCATCTCATAGGCCCCTGCCTGCAGGAGAGGCAAAGCTCCTCGTGATTTGTGCTTTGCCCACTAACTGACCGCAGCCGGGCTTCCCAGCCTGGTTGCTTTTCTGATGCTGGGCCTCACTGTAATTTGCTGTAACTTCTTCGCTGGCACTTTTTATACCCCACAAAAGTAAATGTTCTCAATTGCACACACGACTTAGTGTCTATAGTTCCACAGTGAGCACGACCCCTACAACCCTGGACTAGGGGTCTCAAAGACTCATTGCTAGGAAGCCTGATGAGGAGGTTTCCTAGAAACAGGCTCCTGACAAAGAAGTGATTCTACTAAGGAGTAAATCCTGTCAAAATTTACAACAGTGAGCAATTCAACAGTCATTTATTTGGTTCTAGAGTAAAAATTCCAGAATTATTTTGTAATTACACTTGATTTATGGTAATAATAACACTTTATATGTTGTGATCATACACCAACTGTTAGTGAGGAACAGATGTAGGTAGTGATGTATGTCTGAAAGGACTAGAAAGTGTAGGAGGGAGGTCTAGGCACTGCATCTTTGAAGGATAGTATCTATCAAAAGAGTTTGTTTCTGAAGTCCTTACGTAATTCAAAGGAATGTTCCATGATCTCCTCCTACCACACTTAATAGGCTTAATAGGCCACCTAAAGTGTTCTTTCAGAAGCACTGTGTGTGTGTGTGTGTGAGTGAGAGAACATATAGCTGCCACTACCACTTACTGGCACAATCTATGAATCTATCCTTGAACTAAAAGCTTTTATGCGATGGCTTATTAAGTTCTCAATACACACACCTGTTAGGTGTATGCAATTGTGATAGTAATATAAAAAAAGCAGCTGAGTAACATTTCATATGAGAAAACTTCTGAAAGCATTCAACCCTCAAAAGAAAATTTTTTACATTAATTAGTGAATTATGTTTTATAAATATGGGTGTGGGTGTTTCCTCTGCAATGTATATGTGTGCAGCCCATGTGCACAGCGCCTGTGGAGGCAGAAGATGGTGTCAGAGTCCCTGGAACAAGAGTTGGAGGCAGCTGTGAGCTGCTGTGTGAGTGCTGATAGCCAAACCTGGGTCCTCTGGAAGAGCAGCCAGGGCTACTAACCACTGAGCTGCCTCCAGCCCAGAAAACAGAGTTTATGAAAAGCTCTACCATATGTTCATTCAATAAATAAACAAACCTAATTTGTAAATAGGAGTATTTCAAGATGATTATTCATTTTACAGAAAGAACAGCAGTAATTGGTCTCCTATGAGAGGTTAGTATATGTAACTGTTTTCTGTTGGAGTTGCATACATTGAACATACAAACATTTGCAAACACGATGAATAGCTATAGCACTGTGAACTTGACTCTGGTTTGTATTTCTTAAGATGAGAATTTAATGTGTGGGACTTCTCAAATTGACCTGATTATTAGAATCATTGCAGTGCTGATTTAACCTACAGGATTTCCTCATCTCTCCACTGGGGGCACTCACTAGATCTGAGGTAAGGGCCAGGGACTTGGATATTTAATATACTATCCATATTTTATGATAATGCAAATTTGAGAAACACTAGTCTGCTGACTAAAGGTTGGCTTTCATTTCAAGACCTTCACAGTTTGGCATTAAGTTACCTTGTAAACCCACACAGCATTTACCTATGTTAAAAATGTCTATTTGTTAGTACACAAATGCATACTTTCCTCCTTGGATCTCTGCTCAGGTGTGGCCTCTGTCTAGAATGTCATTTCTTAGATCCCTCAACAAAGGCTTATTCATTTTTTAAGGGTCAAGTTTTAACTTCTCTCTGAAGGCCACCTTAACTCTGTAGCCAAGACCATATGCCCTGGTTTTTAAACTTTGATTGCAGGGTGGTCCCTGGATCTAGAGCACAGTGTCTTTTCGGAATTTGTTGGAAAAGTAAATCACTTTGGAACTCTTCAGACTAAGTGAGAAACTCGGAGTCTGGCACAGAGCAAGCAGTTCTCTATGGACAAGCCGCCTGACTCAGTGCACTGCTGCAGTCAGGCCCTCACAGTGACTAGGTGCACTGCTGCAGTCAGGCCCTCACAGTGACTCAGT
>OU015756.1:1970077-2003348 GCA_907169655.1 Acomys percivali | reverse complement strand
CACACACAGACAGGCAAACACACACAGAGAGATACACACAGAGACAGGCAGACACACACACACACACACATAGATATAGAGACACACAGACATACATAGGTACATACACACACAAAGACACAATTAAAAATAAATCTTTAAAATGAACCAAAAATTATGCTGAATTTTCTTGAAAAATTTTTTGCTAGTTAAGTCTTGAAATGTATTTAAAGAGTTCTTACCTAAGATCAATGTCCTTTTTAGAGCCACTGTTTCCAATAAAAATGTCCACTTCCTTAAACTTGGGAGACTGTGGTGTTTTCTTAGCACCAGTAAAGCACACCCTCTCAATCACGGGAGAGAGAGGCAGCTGTCTTCGCTCTTGTAAACTGACCTATATTTAACGTAAAAAAACAAAACCAAACCAGCAATCACTGCGAGTTAAGTATTCAAGCAAAATTTAAAATAAAAACAAAAAGTACATGGCTTACAAGACTTGCATTTGCAGCTTGCTGAGGTAATTCTACCACAGAGGATGGCTCACACTTGGACATGGCACAGTCTGATATAGAAACATCTCGCTTCTTGTGTGATGAAACAAAACTAAAAATTAAATCAATTATTTATGAAATATGACAAACAAGAAAGACAAACATCTACATTAATAATTATTCTGTGAAGAATATTATATTTATTACAAAAGTTGATATTGCTTATTGTACTCATAGAATAACATGGAAGATTTGAGACAAGGTCTCACTATGTAACTGGCGCCTTGGAAGCCTCAACTCAGAGATCTCCCTGCCTCTGCCTCCCAAGTGCTGAGACCACATCTGGCTATTTTCTTTCCTTAAGAACAAACCCAATTTACATATTCCAGATGACAGTCTTTTTTTTTTTTTCCCCGAGACAAGGTTTCTCTGTGTAGCCTTGGCTGTCCTGGACTCACTTTGTGGACCAGGCTGTCTTTGAACTCACAGCGATCCGCCTGCCTCTGCCTCCTGGGTGCTGGGATTAAAGTCGTGCGCCACTACCACCTGGCCTAGAGTCTTATTTAAGAAATAATCATTCAACAATTTTCTTTAAGATTTTCTATAACCCACAAATCTGTAGATCTTTTCTAAGCTCTCACTGCTTAACCTTTAGCCTGTGTGTATTCTGGATTCACATAGTTGCCACCTTCCTTCACACAACTACATACAAGTCTTCATAACTTTTTATTAAATTCATACATTAGAACACAGTTATTATTTACTGCATACGCCATATGCTATGCTAGGAGCTTGATATAAAGTGGCAAACAAGCCATCAGTGAGCTATCACCTCACACAGGAACAGGCCACCTGGCGGATAAAGTGCTTGCCTTGAAGGCACTTGGGGCTGAAGCTTGTGAGAAAATGCTCTGAGCAATGTCATGGAAAATAACGGTGCGGAGACTTATGCCTGTTTTTAAAGATGGCCATCAATCCTTCTGAGTGAATGACAATTGAGATGGCATTTAAAGGCTGAAATTGATGGCTGTGTAAAGAGGAATGAGCAGTGATAGAGTAGGGAAGTCAGGTACACTGACCAGATCCTTTACGTTTTGATTAGGGAATGTTCTATACGCATGGACGAGAGGACAGACAGTGCCGGGAGCAGCAGAGCACAGGCAGCTCCCTGCATGCCGTGGCCGCCTCCATGGAGCAACTGCTGACAGGGCTTTTCATGGGCTTCTTGTGAGCAGACATTTTAAAAAACATTTATCTTCTAAACTATTCCAATTATTCGTAGTTTTTAAAATGGTGCAGAAAACTTCTTTTTCTTTTCCTACCTACAGCTTTGTTTTCTTCTGCTGCGTACATCTGTTTATTCTACTTGACTCAGACTTAGAATCAATACATGAAAAGGGATAAAAGCTGTGGGAGGCAGGTGTGGCCGCGCACGCCTTTAGTCCCAGCACTTGGGAGGCAGAGGCAGGGGGATCCCTGTGAGTTCAAGGCCAGCCTGGTCTACAAAGTGAGTCCAGGACAGCCAAGGCTACACAGAGAGACCCTATCTCGGGAAAAAAAATCTGTTAATGGCCTAGGCGATCATAGCCCAGAGCATCTTGGGGTGGATGAGCCCCCGCTCAGTGGAGCTGCCCTGACAGGTCTGTGTAAGGGACTGGCTAGTGATGAGGACAGTGGTCTAAGGCCTAACGGCAGGACAATGGAGCCACTCATGAACAATCTGCCTATGTCTGCAGTTCTCTGGGATCTGTGGTTCTGCCCTACTGATGCTCACACTGATAAGTGATTACTATGTAAAACACTGACCACCAAGGAAAGGACTGTCAGCATTTCTTGTCCTTTGGCCAAAATTCTTGCCCTGTTTTGATTTCTAATCAAGTCCACTTCGGCAAAATCTGTTTGAAATAGAATATTTCTAGGATGATCTTTTTCTTTTCCAAATCTGTGGTTCCTATATTCTCCATATACCACAAAACAGCAGTGCAGGGCAGAGGGACACAGCCTCTGAAACACTACACTTGTTCTCTGCAGCAATACGTGTTAGTTGATATGATGGAAGAGTAAAGATATGAAGAACTGAAAAATCACAATGCCTTGATTAAATATCTTAAGGAAAAAAATCTCCATATATCTAGCTGTTATGAATTCTCTCTCTTCCTCTACTGTGAGACTTCATTATCAAATTGAAAAGATGATCTCTGAGATTGTGTATGTGTGTGTATGCGAGCATGTGTGTGCATGAATGTAGGTCAAAGGACAAATCGTGGAAGTTTTCTCCCTCCTTCCAGTGAGTGGATTCTCAAGGCCACACTCAGGTCATCTGGCTTGGTGGCAAGTGCCTTTACGCAGTCAGCCATCTCATAGGCACATCTCTGAGACATGTGAAAAATCCAACTCTAACCTTTCCCCCATCACCTCTGCCCACGTTAGTGCTTACCTTGTTCTGCCTTTCCTTTTAAATTTTATTGTATGTGCATTGGTGTTTTGCCTGCATGGATGTCTGTGTGAGGGTGTCGGATCTTGGAGTTACAGACAGTTGTGAGTTGCCATGTGGATGCTGGGAATTGAACCTTGGTCCTTTGGAAAAGTAGTCAGTACTCTTAACAGCTGAGCCATCTCTCCAGCCCCTGTTCTGTCCTTCTTATTGGTCATACGACCTCTCATGTGCCCACCCTTTATGATTCACTCTGTCTATTATTGCTGCAATAATTCTTTTATGATTAGATGGAATGTCTGCACTGTCTTCGTGGAGGTGAACCACTGCAGACCCCTAAGCCAACTGTGGTCTACAGAGAGAGCTGTTGCTGTTCTTTGATGGAGGCCAAGTATATTAATTTCTTTGAACTAGATGTCAAAATTTAAAACTTATGAAATACCACACTCCTAAGTCACAATATCTGCCGCCACTGAACTTGTATTTCACAGGCAGCAGTAACTACTGGGCTGAGCAGTGGCTTCCCCTACTGACACGTCCATGCTTAGCCTTTGCTCCCTAAATCCTGGAGGCTCTGGAATTTGTGAGTCTCACCCTACTAGATGTAGCAGCCATTGTGGCCCTTAAGGCCCTTACACTCGGATTCAGCAAGTTCACCCTTACTCCAATGGCCAGCCGTCTAAAGCCTGGTGCCCTTTGTTTAAAGAGACGTTTAACCTAGGATGCCTATTCTCTTTCTACTTGTTTGGAAAATCTGAAGTCCCTGGCTTCCGCCCCAGACACCATGACTCTGTGGCGCTGCTGTGGGGATAGAACGCAGACCCTTAATAAGCACAGCTGGGTGCCTCTGGTGCATGGCTTGACAGCAGCCCCTCCTGAAAGAGCCCTCTAATGTCACCAAGTCTAAGGTGGCCAACACAGTAACAATCCTCTGACATCTAGTGCCCTGAGCCAATCTCCAACTACAGTCCAAGAGGATAAAAGGCCCCAGGAACTGTAGACTGACGTTCTGAAGCTTGCCTGTTTGAGGTTTCTCTGTGGAATTTGCTGCTTGACTTTTGGAAGGGCAGCTTACTTCTGCTGCGACTTGAACCACAAGTGTCTCCAAGTCCTGTGAGAAGAGAGAACATCTGAGGTGAAGGGCCAGTTGGCAGCTAATGGAAGTGCTGTATGGGTTCTATGAGGCGTCTCTAAGCAGGGCTGGGTAAGAAGTGGAAGGCGAGGAGGTGGACAAAGGGCTTTCTGTGAGAGAGTGGGGACTGCGATCAGCTTCCCAAATGCTCACACAAAGTCTGGGCATGACTTCACTGGCCAGTTGGTAAAGCCATAACAAAACCATAAAATTTAAAAAGTTAAAGGAATGGATGTCCTAATTTGTTTTGATTGCTGTGATAGAACACCATAACCAAGAGTAACTTGGGAGGAAAGGGTGTATTTCAACTTACAGCTTAGCACTGTGAAGGGCAGTCGGGGCAGGGACCTGGGGCTGGGAACTGAAGCACACACCATGGGGAACACTGCTTACTTGGTTGCTTCCTGTGACCAATTCATTTTGCTTTTTTTGTTTTGTTTTGCTTTGTTTTCAAGACAGAGTCTCTCTGTGTAGCCTTGGCTGTCTTGGACTCGCTTTGTAGACCAGGCTGGCCTTGAACTCAAAGCGATCCACCTGCCTCTGCTTAGGTGCGCACCACCACGACAGGCTTTTTTACATCACCCCAGGCCACCTTCCCAGGGAGGGCACTACCCACAGGAGGCTGGGCACTCCCAAGTCAATCATTAAGAAAATGCCCCACAGGCTTGCCTTAGGACCAATCTGATGGAGGCTTTTTCTCAATTGGGGCTCCCTCCCTCTTCCTGGATGACTCTGGCTTATGCAAAGTTGACAAAGAACTAACCTACACAATGGATCATTCCCAATTGTCAGAACTGATTTACATAGAGGAGATAAGTAAAAAAAAGCTATGAAAATAATATTGTAAAACACATGAGTTATTTATTAGCCACTATGTCCAAAGGTTTTCAACTCACCACTATTGATTTATTTTTAAAATTTATGTATATGACCAAATTGAAATTTATTCAGTATTTTCAATGGTCTGAACGTAATTATTTAAAACACTCTACACATGGGAGAAAAGACACTTAGTGAAAGCAGTTTTCCCTGTGATAAAGCTATGCTCTCACAGGATTAGGTCACTTCAGAGTCAGCATACATGGACTTCCGGCTTTGAGGACACATCAGTAGTTTTGAGTGAGGGATTAGTAGTTGTCATGGTATAAGATGTGCCTATTACAGCTTTCCAGGCCCATTCTGTGTGAGGGTCTTCCTGGTCTTCCTGGGGAAAGTATGAGCTCTTCGGGATCTCAACACAGCAGCATTTAAACTTCTAAGAGGTTCCTGTAGCTGCTGCGTCTGCTCTGATGTGTTTCAGACAGTCCTAGGTAGAGTGTATCAAGAAGTGATTGTGGGAAGAGCTGAGGGGCTGGCCTCTTCTGTCTGTCCACTTGGGGAGAGCATCCCCACTTTTCCCTCTAGTCAAATAACTACTAAGAGTCTTAAAGATCCATTTTAGCAAATCAGAGCAAATATTATAACTCAAATATCTAAGGCTATGATTTTGGGTTTTGCATGATTTAAATACACCTCCCAACACAGAAAACACTAGTTCCTCTTCTTACTTAGTCTGTTTATATCTAAAAAGTGAGAATCTTCACAGGAGTCAGGTCACTTCCTTCCCGTGTAAGGAGATGCCTATTTTATTTTTATTTTTAATTTTTTTGTTTTTCAAGATAAGGTTTCTCTGTGTAGCCTTGGCTGTCCTAGACTCACTTTGTAGACCAGGCTGGCCTTGAACTCACAGAGATCCGCCTGCCTCTGCCTCCCGAGTGCTGGGATTAAAGGTGTGCACCACCACACCTGGCTTCAGATGCCTATTCTTAAGAACATGATGTGTGTGTCCTTCACAGAGTGGAGCCTAGTGACTCAGGATGGAGACCAGGACAGTCTGTCTAATGAGGAACAATTTAACAAGCAGTCTGCTCTTCAACAGGGCCTTTAACAAGAGATAGGAGGGCTGCAGAGCACTTGCTGCTCCTCCAGAGGACCCTGGTTGATTCCAAGAACCCACAGGCAGCCATTCCAGAGGATCACACATGCTCTTTCGGCCTCTATGCATGCATGTGTTACACAGCATATAGGAAAAATTCTCATATTGTAAGGTTAAAATAATTTAAAAATTTTTTTAAAGAGAGATGAAAATGGGATAGGAAAAAACCACCTTATTTCTCATATCATCACCAGGAAACAACCTTGGCTTTTGCCCTCTGAGGGAAAGATACTCTTTATGGAGGAGGCACTTCTTTTTTTTTTTTTTTTTTTTAAGCTTTGTGAAAACTTATAATCTTACTTAAACAAACACATATGAAAAAGTAAAAAATAAAGGTCTCAGGGACAAAAATAAATGTTCAAAGAATTTCTAATGAAATTGCTTTATGCAAACATACAGTTTTACCTGGTACAGCTGTCTGCTCTGCATCAGCTGAAAAGCTCATCACTTCTATTAAGCTTTCATCATCAAAGTCATCCCAAACTTCATCTCCCAGCTCAAAGTTCACATTCAGAACTCCTGAAGACTTGCTTTCATCTGCAGCACTGCGGTTTCCAGGAGCATTAGCGAGCCTGCTGAGCGTCACTGTTTCAGGGGTCTTTCCATTTGATGTTGTACAATAGTTCCATACAGGAAAATCTGTGATGTGTGTACAAGCGTGTACGTTGCTGAAGCATAAACATTGTTCTGAGCTGTGACAGACATCCTTCCTCTGGTGTGCGGATATATTTGAGCAGCAATTTTCAACAGCGCACATTGAGCGTTGAGCACTGACGGGTATCTTGTTCAGACAATTCTATTTACTGGGTCACATGTCCTGACAGGCTCAATAAATTTAATTTTTATCATCCTTACCATGAGTATGCGTGTTGTGCGTGAGGGTGCATATACCCCAGAGCACTGGAGGAAGGCAGAGCACAATCTGTGGAGTCCGTTTTCTCCTACTTCTATGTGTACCCTAAGGGCTGACCTTAGGTCTCTAGACTTGCCACAAGCTTCTTCACCCACTAAACCATCTTGCCAGCCTCATAATTTTTTTGGGAGGGGTTTCAAGACAAGGTCTCTCTGTGTAGCCTTGACTGTCCTGAACTTGCGTTGTAGACCAAGCTGGCCTCGAACTCAGAGACCCGCCTGCCTTTGCCTCCCAAGGGCTGCGATTAAAGGCGTGGACTACCATGGCTGGTCAGCCCCATATTTTTAATGAATTTTAATTCCCACTGTAAATAACTTTGTAGCATCCCACTCTACAATATTTTCCTATACTGAAAACATCCAGTAGATTAGGAAGTTTTTGTTTTTCAGCATTATCATCTTTGTTTTTAACAGTTTATTTGACTGGAATTTATTTTAAATTATCATAAAATGTTTAGCATAAAATTTATTAGCTTTTTATCAGTGTTTGAAAGATTTCTGAAAAATTTAACGAGAACTTCTTGTAAGGCAGTGTGAGCCTGAAGGAGTACGCCGCTCAGTCCTCTTCACCTGAGTAGGGCCACCCTCTTCCTACTTCACGTGTCCCCTGTGCCTCCAGCTACAGTTTACATTTACACAGTAGGACTGAAAACAGAATAGTGTTAAATGCCATGGAAAGACAGTGAAAAGGACTAGAGTAGAAGAGACTCCTCTAAGACGGAAAACGTGTAAACAGCAGTCACAGCTCTCCTAGCTTGCTAGAGCTGTGGCCGTGGTGCAGCGAGATGCTCTGTGAAGAGTGACAGACAAGGAGTAGGGAGCGGCCACAGCAGCCAGGAGCCTTCAGGAGCTCTGGAGCACAGGGTACAAGAAAGACAACCCACTGGAGCTGCACAGCAGACACGTGTCAGACCACGCCAAATCTGTCACCTTAAGATCTTTCTCTTAGCCAGGCACGGTGACACACACCTGCAATCCTGGCACTCAGGAGGCAGAGGCAGGTGGATCTGTGAGTTCAAGGACAGCCTGGTCTACAGAGTGAGTCCAGGACAGCCAGAGCTACAAAAAGAAACCTTTTCTTGAAAAACGAAACAAACAAAAAACAACAAAAAAACCCTTTGTGTTCTCATCAGCAAAAGCCAGGCACTGAAGATGCTCTCCCTGGAGGCTGCATGGTCAGGAGCTGTTGGTCCCTGGGAACACTGAAGGACTGGGGAGTGAGAGCGCGAGGCAGGGAGTGCAACAGTGCTGCTGAGATAAGGAGAGGACGCATGCCTGAGAGTCAGGAACAACAGGGATGAGATGACAAAGGTGGGCCTGCTGCATGGTGCACACGCTCAGGGTTTCAGAATCATCCTTCCTCTGCTCAGAAGATCCTCACACTGACCTGAGAAAGAGAAGAAAGGGAACGCAGCACCAAGACGAGCAGAGTGCAGGTGTGGGCGCTGCTAACCCTGCGGCAGCTACGTCCAGGACGGCGGCCATAGGAGTGGATCTGTTCTTAGAAAAGACAGACCGAGACATCATCAGAAGTTAGCTGGGTGTCTAAGATGTGGCTTAGGAGGCATTGTGTACAAGTTCTGCAGGAAAAAGAATAAAGAGAGAGGAGCAGGAAGCGCCATGGAACTGAGCAGCTAAGCCACTAAAGCACCCAAGGAAGAGCAGCTTCAAAGCAGTGAAGAAGAACTGGACTCTAGAAGGAAGCGCGTGTGAACTGCCCTCACACCACCTTTTAGCTGGATTTGCTAAAGCACGACACAGACATAGAGAGCACAGGGCTCTGTCGCCGTCTCTCTGGCATGCCGAGCTTTCTGTCCGCAGAATCACCCTTCTTTCCTCTGTTCTGACGGCCACTGCCCACGGTCCCCTGCCTTCCCCGGGGCTACAGCCATAGAGATCTATCCAAGATGAACACGTTACTCAAAATAGACTACTTAGAATGAATTCAGGTCTGTATAGCTACAAGTGAAAACTATCTTTTTCTATTGAGCTTGTTAAACTGAAAAGATGAAAATTTGGGAGGACTTGTTATGTGAAGAAGCCTGTTTAACAAGTGAAGCAATTATCAATACACACAGCTAAAAGATTGAGAGGCCACCAGAGATGTGACGAGATCATTTGCGTTCCTGGATTTAGCCAAGATTAAAGCCAGCTGCCTACGTGGATGTCCAGTTTATATGGAGATGAGCACTTACCATTGTGTGCGTAGGTCCCTTTGTGTAGCATCTCAAGTCACTTATCGCCACAGAGCTCATGGTTAGCTAGATGGAAACTAGATGCGGCTGAAGAAGGCAACGGCTTAAGCATGTTTATGTGCTAAGAGGAAAAAGCCAACAGAAAGCAGAGAGTGACCTGGGTGTCAGAGGAAGGACAACAGGCTGGACGGCAGATGGACGGCACAGTGAATTCCAAGCCGACAGGGGTGTGACACAGAGAGACCTTGTCTCAAGAACAAACCAAAACCAAAAAAGTAGACAATGACAATCCTGGACGGAGGAGAGGAATAGCTGGTCTTTTAAATTCCCAGAGAAGGCAAGATGAAATAGAATTCAGATTAAGCTTTGAATAAAAAAATAATTCTTTGGAGACTAATTGAGGGTTAATGATAGATGCACAATCAGAGAGACACATCAGCTGGGTGAGGGGATGAGACGGTGGCAGGGGTCTGGAGAGCTCATGTGTTGTTAAGTTCAACACTCAATTTTCTACTGATAACTAGAAGTCATTTCATTTTCTAGAAATGGCATTGGACCGGGAACCAGGAGATACGGAATCTATTTCTGGCTCGACCATTAATTAGGTATGTGATTTTGGGCAAGTCATTTAATCTCTTGGAATCTTGGCTTCCTTTACTGTAAAATGAGAAATTGCACAAAGGTCCCTTCCAAATTAAATTTTATGATTCAAAATGCTTTCTCATATAATTTCTAATACTTTTTTCTTTCTCTTTTTGTGAAACTGGAATACAGATAATAAAATTGTTATGCTTTTCTTAGAACATTATCAATACTTAACATATGTTTTGACAATAAAGACTAAAATATGAAAATTATAGTAAGCACACTTAATTACCACCACTAATAACACTAGATATTACTTTATGAGCTTTATAAGCATTATGTCATTCAACCTAAAATCTAAAGTAATCAGGTAGGAGAGCTGAGATGAAGTGGTAAGTACACCATGAGGGTAAGAGAGCGGCAGACCTGGGGAGGCTGTCTCTAGGCCCTGTCAGGGCCACTGTCACACAGGCTCCTTCCTTAACATGAAGGGAGACAGGGAGGGAGGGAGACAGGGAGGGAGGGACACAGGGAGGGAGGGAGAGAGGGAGGGAGGGAGGGAGGGAGGGAGGGAGGGAGGGAGGGAGGGAGACAGAGCGGCTCATTCAGCACAGCAAGAACGCGGATATCACTGAGGTTAAGGCTGTAGCTGAGGCTTTGGCCTCACTAAGGCTGGAGTCGAGGTAACGACAGGAAGTGGCATGGGAACTGTGAGCATACAAGGAAGCAGTCAGAGGGAAGCGTGGCTGGTACAGGAAGAGAAGAGGTAGCGCAGCAGCGTAAGGAAGAAACAAGCCAGGGCTGTGGGTTTAACAAACACAAAAAGTAAAAGGCTGAAAATGTTAAACTTCCTGTTTTGTAATGATCAGTGGGTAAACTAGCTGATTGTTCAGTAGCATTAGAAACGTGTCTGCTCTCACACTGGGCCTAACAGTCTCATGAGGGCAGCACATCCTCCTGTCCAGGGTTATCAGTCTAGTTAGTTATGCATCTGTCTGTTTATTTTGACATGTTGGGATCAAGTCTCGGATGTTGCTAGACACGCACTGGGCCACTGAGCTGCTTATCCAGCTACCTAGGGTCCCAGACTGTGACCAAAGGAAACAGGAACAAAAGGAAGCCAACGGCAAATGTAAAGTGTTTTCAGGCAACTCCAAAGCTCACCATTTAATTTACATTTACAAACAGCCACGTGAACAAACAACGCACAGAGCAGGGCTACGTCCCATCCTTTCAATGCATCATGCTATTAGCAGCATGAACAGTGGCAACAGCACTAATCACACGAGGCTGCAGAGCAGCGGTGAGGAACGTGTGTGTTCTGCTACAGTCTCAGCAGCAGGCACAGAGCACAGCAAATCGAGACTGGAAGGGCTCTGTGCCTCTCACACTAGCTTGTATCCTCGTACTATCTAGAGACTGTAAGAATGGGAGAGGCACTAATGGTAAATTATTTTGGTACTTCATTTTAATATTCTTTATACTTATCTATTTACCTGTGCCTAAGTGTGTGTCATGTGCCATGGTGTGTGTGTGGAGGTCAAAGGACACACGCAGAAGTAAAGCCTCTCCTCCCACCAAGTGGGCTCTGGACCTAGGTCACCAGGCTTGGCAACAGGCACCTTTACCACGAGGCCGTCTCACTGGGCCTGAATACTTTCATTCTAAAGATTAGACTAAGACCAAAAGAAGTTAAACAATTTCCCAGGGTCACACAAGTATATAAAATTGCACTCATTTTAAAGCCCTACAATTATTTACATTCCTGAAGATAGTCATCATTTAATACTTTGTTCATAGAAGAATGTCTAGTTTTTCCAGCTCCTTCTCACATTTAGAGATAGTTCTTTAAATAAAATAGTCAACACTTTGTAGGGAAGATACTTAAAAAAATCTTTGGCACATAGACAGGCCTGTAACCCCAGCAGCCAGGGCACAGGCAAATCGCTGTGAATTCGAGGCCAGCCTGGTCTACACAGCAAGTCTAGGACAGCCAAGTCTACACAGAGAAACCCTGTCTTGAAAAACAAACAAACAAACAAACAAACAAACAAAAACCTTGCCACAGAGCAAGAGAACTTGAAATAACCTAAGAATTTGAAATTGGTTCTATAACCCAAGAGAAAACTGTTGCCAATTAATATTAGCAATCCTTTTAGATGCTGGGTTTTCAATTAAGTGGCTTGTTAACCTTAGTAATATCAAACTCCCTTGCAAGTCAGTAGCAATAGCAATTTACCTTTGCCATGATATTCATATGGTGCTGGCTGAATTTTTCCATAGGTTTCATGCTGATCCCACTGTTCCAATATTGGCAATCCAGAGGTGCTTAAATATTCTGACCTTTATGAAGATAAAGAAAATAATAAAAAGGAGGATTAATAAATGGCCTCAGAAACCACTTATTCATATAAATAAGAAACATGGCTTATTTACTTGGTAATTCTGTGGTAAATTGTAATCAGTTTGGGCAGCAAAGGGTAAAGACAAATGTTTGATGGAAGAGACCAATGTTGAATCATCTTTACATGCCTCAGTAGATACCCGGCATCATCACACAGTCTTTAAACCTACTACCAGTCAGGGAACAGAAGCGGAGCTCTCTACAAGTCTGTGAGCTAGGCTTCTGACTGGTCAGCTCCTGCTCTATAATGCCTCCTAGCAGACAAAGCTGACAGCTGAGGGGGATGGAGGGAGGAGTATCACCTTCTCCAGTGAGGCAGCACTGGTAAGCTGTTCATGCTCCAGTAAATAGTCTCCCACCTGTGCTTCTTATTAACTGTCTTCTGCTTATCAACGGGGAACATGAGGTCAAGTTTTAGTAATAAAATTACATAAGCATCATACATTGAGGTACACACTACAATCTGAGCATCATACATTGAGGTACACACTACAATCTCAGCACCTGAGAAGTTAAGACAACAGGGTTATATGTGAGGCCGTCTGGACTAGATGATGAATTCAAGGCCAGCCTGGGCTACGCACCAAGATACTGTCTCAACACACCAACCAGTGAATAAATGATATAAAATAGCGTAAGATAAAATTATTTTATGAGCCGGGTTGTTATGAAGATCAAAAGATATACTGCACAAGCAAACTTTCACATTATAAAGTATCTTTCACATCTAAGGTATTGTTAGCACGGGGTGCACAGCTGTAAGAGGGGAGGTTAGACTGTGTAGCCAGCATGGGCTCTGTGTAAAGCACAGGACTTCCTTCCCTTAGAAAGCTGAGAACCAGGGAGAACATAAGGGAAAGAGGAGATGCACGCAAATACTGAAACCCTTGTGACAGTGTTGTGATTTTCATTGAGTGGTCAGTGACTAGCCCTCTTGGATTGGTGGCTCTCTAGAGGACCAGCATTTAAATTAACACTTTGCCTTAGATATTAACATTGTACTTATACCTTGATACACTGGAAAGGGAAGGCCTTGGAGTAAAACCAAACTGTTTAAGGTCCACGTTTTGATATTTGTTCATCTGTATCTGTTAATAAAAAAAAATGTCATTCCAAGTTCAACTATCACTTTCACAAATAAACCAAATAATAAAATTACTGCTGGTAAATAAAGCCCAGAAATCAATGAATTAAGGGAGTCTTGGACAAGTTCTCAACTCAAGTATTCTTCTCAGGCCCTTCTTAAATGTAGACAGTTTTCATGGTGTTTTTTGTTTGTTTTAACTTATCCATCTCTTTTTGGTCTAAAAAGATCTTTTGCCTTCCATGGCTTACATGATCATCTTTCTATGGGTGACTCTCAAGTTTATATTTTGCTTTCAGCTCACTTTCTCCTCTGGTTTGCAGTTATAGCTAACTGCCTGTAGGACAGCTTTATGTGGATATCTTGCTTTTTGTGGTATTGGAAAAGGAACCCAGAATTTAAATGAGAATGCCCCCTTAGGCTCATGCACTTGAAGGCTTGGTCCCCAGCTGGTGGCCAGTGTAGCCTTGCTGGAGGAGATCGGCCACTGGAGGTAGGCTTTGAGTGGTTAAAGAACCCGCCATCTCAAGTTGCTCTCTCCATCCATATTTGCAGTTCAAGATGTGAGCCCTCAGCTTCTGCTCCAGCTGCCATGCCCACTGCCTGCTGCCACACCTCCCACCACCTCTCTCTGCTGCCACCAAATCCTCCAGACCTTTGAAATTTAGTCCATCGATCTTCACTATTTGCTGATTTGTACTCTTTACTCAACTATAAATTCAATGAGGATTGAGACTAAATCTGTCTTACTTATCAGTATATTTTGGCACACTGACATATCTTAATTATAATAGGGCAGAAGAGGGAGGGGAGGGAGGATGGGAATGGGAGGATACAAACGAGAGGATAACATTTGGGATGTAGTCTGAATAAATTATAATAAGTTAAAATTTTTTAACTATAAAAAGATGGAAAGAAATAAGAATATTGAAGAAAAGTAGGAAAGAAGAACAAAGGGAAAGAAAAAAGAAGGGAAGAAAGGAAAACATAAACTATCACATTTTTTAAAAATATTATTATTTTGAGACAGGGTCTCTCTGTAGCCCTGGCTGCCCTAGAACTTGCTCTGTACACCAGGCTGGCCTCAGACTCAGGGATCCTCCGGCCTCTGTCGCCAGAGTGTTGGGATTAAAGGCGTGTGCCATCATGCCTGGCCTACAAAAATAATTTCTCAGATGCAGTGATCACTTTAAATCTCATGACTCTATTCCCCAATATTCCCTTTATTTAGCCTTACTACACTCTCTCATTGTATAAAAGCCCTACCAAGAGGCTTTTCTAGGATATGAAAACTGGGTCTTAAGGAAAGTCTATTTGTGACTAGCCTACCAAGCAAGAGACACTCATTTCTTCATCACTTGGAAGGAAAGCTTTTGTTCATTTACATACTTAAGGGCAAGAATCCAAATTAACTTCAGAACTTCCCAGTCCAGCTCAAAGCCAAAGAAGGGCAAGACTGTCCAGTTCCAACTGTTGCTGAAGGAAGCCTCGCTCAGACTCTCCTAGTTTCCTGACTTAAATAGTCACCAGGCTAAGGGAGAAAGAGCTAGACAGTTATGTTCCAAAAGTAGATTTACAGATGGATTATAAATAATGATCATATTCCTAGTCAAGTCAGTAAATAATTTAAAAAACACTGGATACCTACGTCCCTAAGTCATGCACAGGACAGGTGACCTTTGCACTCCATCAGCTGCAGAACAAGGACCAACACTGTTAAACTAACCTTGAGTCGTTTAGCTGGAGGAAGGGAAGAAACAGCATTTCTGCTTTTTAAGTCAGACAAATATGAAGACATTGCCAACTCCTTAACTTCTGGCTTTTGTGCAACTCCAATTTTACCTATTAAAAGAAATTATATTTTCTTTTCTTGTTGCTTTCTTCACCTCACAATCTTCCCGGCTCAGCCTCCTAAGTACTGCATGATAAGATTTGACCAGATGGCCAGTGAAATCTTATATTTTTTTGTAGTAGATGTTTTGTAGCATTGTTGTTTATTTTTGTTTTTATTATACTTTATTCTCCTCACTCTTATCTTCCTGCTCCCCCTCCCTCCTCCCTCACCCTGTTCCCCTCCCCTAGGCCTCTGCAGGCTTATTCAGAGGAGACCTGATTTTTGATTAAACAAAACAAAACAAACTTAAATGTTTTCAAACGGTCACATCTCACGTTTACTTTTTTTCATGATTTTTTCCTCTACCACGTAGGAAAACTATTTGGGTATTTTTAAGTTGAATGATATAAATATTATATGCAGAAAATTAATAAATAATTATTATTGACTAAAGATGTTTTTAAAACTCATTTTTTATCTTTAGTTATGTGTGTGTGCATATGTGTTCACATGAGTGCAGGCACCCTTGGAGGCCAGAAGAGGGTGTTATGACCCCTGGAACTGAAGTTGTAGTCAACTGTGGGCGCTGGGAACTGAACTCTGGTCCTCTGCAAGAGCGAGCAGTACATAACCCCTGAGCCACCTCTCCAGCCCACATTCCCCAAAGGCATTTCAAGTTTTAAATAATCTTAACAGCACTCACAGCAGTCATGTCCACATGTATGTTTATTTTTACAATGATGATTGCATTCTCGGTTCCCAGGTTTTTTGCAGGTAGCCATTCCTAAATTAATGTGAAAATGAAATACATGTGTTATTACATCTACTATGATAAGTTTAATACAAATACTTTGAATCCACTCCTTTTCTTAGGTAGCAGCAAGAACATGACTTTCGTGCTTCCTCCACTGTTAACCTACATAGCTAAAGAGGTGTCCCTAGTAACCAAGTCTGCCCACTGCTAGCCCTTCCCGCTTCCACGTGGAACGTCTCTGTCTACCCACCTAAAAGCGGCTTTCGGTTTCTCTAATATAAGTTGAACCACACACAGCAGAATATCAATAACAAATTTTATCATTTCGGAAGCAAGAGTTAAGATAGGGATTTAAGACCTTGTTCTGTACTTAAGGCTGACCATTTTCTTGTTTTTTTTTTAATTTTTAAATTTTTTTAAATTAATTTATTCATATTACATCTAGATTGTTAGCTCTTCCCCTGTTTCCTCCCATTCTTCCCTCCCTCCCACTTCCCCCCTTCTCCCCTCCCCTATGTCTGTGATTGAGGGAGACCTCCTCCCCCTATATATGCTCAAGGCTGACCATTTTCAAACAAGCAAATCTCACAGCATTTTGATGACATCCTGACTGGTTAGTAGATAGGACATCATACATACTTAGTGACATCATACATACTTAGTGACATCATACATACTTAGTGACATCATACATACTTAGTGACATCATACATACTTACGAACTACAAATGCTTTAGGAACATAAAATTTGCTATAAGAATTTAAAGAAAGGAAAGAATGCTTCCAGTTTAGTGTCCTAAGCTATACAATATCCACATGTATAATTTATTAATCATGTATATATAATGTCTACTATATGTAGGTTT
This sequence comes from Acomys percivali, assembly GCA_907169655.1. NCBI lineage: Eukaryota > Metazoa > Chordata > Mammalia > Rodentia > Muridae > Acomys > Acomys percivali. Next base: position 1,986,703 of record OU015756.1, on the reverse strand, counting down.
TGTGTTGTTTTTTCTGCAATACAAGGGATTGAGCCTAGGATTCTGAGCATGCTAAGTAAGCACTCTAACCACCGAGCTGTGCATTTCCTCAGCCGGCTTTTCCTACAATTTGTTTTGAAAAAAGCATCTCACTAAGTCACCTGTGCTGGTCTTGAAGCCATGAGCCTCCTGGCTCAGTTCCCCAAGTAGAACTGCCACCAGGCATGCCAGATTCACTGTTTTAAATACATTTTTCTTGCTCTTAGTTCTGACTAACAGCATTGAAGAGGGGAAACTATTTTAATTGGTCTTATAGGATAGTCAGGGTCTGGACAGGGACAAGGTGAAGATACTACAGATAGAGGTCACTATAGTCCAAGAGAGCAAACCACACACTGTGGAAACCTACACCTGCTTGATTTTGCTGGAACACAAATTTTAAGTGACCTGGAAATACTGAAGAGCTTTGAAGTCTGTTACAAGCTTTCTTGGCTGTTTTATTTTCAGTGTCACTGTTCAATCTTTCTCAAGCCACAGCCCAGCTAGATGCTTACATTATGTCTGTAGCTACCTGGAATATGTGGATGAGGCTTCTCACTGCAAAGGCAGGTGTCTGGTCTCTTTGAGGACTGAGCTGGTCAGGATGTTGGGTATAAAATGTCCTCCAAAAGGCTCAGGCGTTGGTCCCTGATTGGTGAGCCAGTCATTGCAGTGCGACTGATGCGTGCAGTTCCTGCCATCCTCAGCGGGCTAATCCATCCGTGATTTTATAGTCTGATGCCATCATGGGTGTGTGTGCTAAGAAATGGGGTCTAGCTCCATAACTTTGTTGGAGGAACGGCTTTGAAGAACCTATCTTGTCCCTGGTCCCTAGTTGTTTTTCTTTTTAAAAAATGATTTATTTATTTATTATGTATACAGTGTTCTGCCTGCATGTTCATGTGCCAAGAGGGCATGAGATCTCATTATAGATGGTTATGACCACCATGTGGTTGCTGGGAATTGAACTCAGGACCTCTGGAAGAGAGCAGCCAGTGCTCTTAACCTCTGAGCCACCTCTCCAGTCCCCTACTTGTTTCTTTCGTTTCCTAGATGCCATCATGTAAGCAGCTCTATTCTACCACACCGTTACCCTGTGGTGTGCTACCTCACCACAGGCCAGAATCTTTGCAGCCAGCCAGCATGGGCTAAAAATACTAAGTGAAAAGAAATGCTTCCTCTGTTGATTCAAGTGTCACACTAACAAAACGTGTCTAATGTTACTTATCTTGTTGCTGTGACAAAACACCTGACAACTGGGGGGGGAGGGGGAGAGAGAGAGAGAGAGAGAGAGAGAGAGAGAGAGAGAGAGAGAGAGCGCTGCACACTGCCTTTCAGAGGCCCAAGCTCTTCAGTCCACAGAAGCCACGCTGAGTGGCTCACAACTACCTGTAATTCTCACCCCAAGGAGATTCAGAGCCTCTACCTCTGTGAGCACCTGTATTCACATGCACATACTCACACACGAACACCTACACAAGGGATGGAACTCAGGTCCTCAGACTTGGCAGCAAGCCGTCCTCCCCAGTGAGCTCTCTCCTGACCCTTCTGATTTCCTGAAGTGCTGCAATCACGCCTTGCTAGTGCCTTTTCTACCTAACAGTGTTCTTTTCTGATGGGCAGAGTTAGACCTCATGGGAGGCCTATCCATTTTTTCTGTTTTTTCTTCTGATTGTTGGTGTTGTTTTCTCATTTTAGAAGTCAGATTCCAGGCTCTGTCTCTTTGTCTATGTTTCCTTGGTTTCTGTTTTGCTTTCATTTAAGCTGTACTTTGTCTCCAGTGTGTGCATGCATCAAATCACAGTTCTTTGTCTATTCTTGTTCTTTTCACTTATGGCCTATTATTACATTTTATAGTAGCAATTTGATACTTAATTCCTAGGAGGTTGCTAATAAGTTATTACACTCTGGGATTATCTCACTACATGACTCACATCTTCCTCCTGTATATCCACTGTGCATGTGAGAAATCTAACTGTGGTCAAACTGTGGGCTTCATGCATAGGAAACTGGGAGAGCCTGTCTCTGCAGCCAGCTTCCAGAGCCACGCCTCGCAAGCATTCTGCCTCTTGAGCCAGGTTAGCTGTGCTGACTCTCCCCAGAGGGCTCATTTAATTCACGCATAGAAACAATCTATTATGGGGAGATGAAAAGAGTAGGAGGAAATGCCTTGTAAACTGTTCTTTCCTCATAAAGCCTCTTAATCCTAGACTTCTGAAAGTTGCATTTTTAAACACAGCCACAAGATGGCGCACCAAGGCGGTGCATGCACCTGTGCTCTCCCCTGGGTCTGAAAGCTTGACAGGAATTCTGGGGGCTCTCCCGGTATTTCAAGGCAGGTTTCCAAGGTCTTGCCAGGAGTGAGACATGTATGTTCTATCTATTAACAAAGTATTTTAAAAGACACGTTAAGTCCTGTTGGCTGGTGGTATAATCTGTTCTAACGTGCCTGTGCTGTTGCAGTTTGAACGGCCTCTCTGGATGTTAGATACTGAAGCCTCCTGCGTCACTGTGTCAGGACCCATGTGGCCTTTGGTGTTGCTACTGTTTATTTCACGACCCTGGGCCCCAGGACTCAGTGCGTAAATGTTTACAATGCTTATGCCCTCTTGATGAATAGCTCCCTTTATTATATGTGGCTAATGTTTTTCTGAGTGGTTTTGACTTGAAGTCAGTATGGAGATCGCTATGCCAGCCTGTTTGTGGCGTCTATTTGCTTGGTAAACAATAGATTCTAAATTTTAGTTGCCTGTTCAGTTATATAGTTTCTTGGGGACAAGGGATAATTAGATCTTGGGTTTTTTGTTTGTTTTGTTTTGAATTAGCTAGTCCTTATGATGGCTTGGTTATCAATTTGACATACCTGGGAAGAGAAAAATCTCAGTTGAGGAACTGTCTCTATCTGAGTGGGCTGTGGGTGTGTCAGCAGGGACATTTTCTTGACTGACATCTAATGGGGCCAGCCCACTGTGGGTCTGGGTATGTAAAAAAAGGCAACTGGGTGGGAGTCTGGAAAGGGAGCCAGTAACCAGAGCTCCTCCAAGGCCTGGCTTTAGTTCCTGGTGACCCTCTTCCCTAGAGGATGGGCTGAAACCTGAAAGCCAGCCAGGCTGGTCCTTGCCAAGGCTGCTTTTGGCTGGTGTTCCGTCACAGCAACAGCAGCAAACTAGGGCCGCTGTCTTCCCGTGGGTAAGCAGAGGCCGCTGTCACCCACGGTGCTGCTGATGTTTGTTTCTGCTGTGCTTGTTTCATTTTTGATTCTCTCATTTCTACATTTTTAAAGCATTTCAGTTAGTGGAGGGTTTGCTATTACTAACGATTCTATTGGTTGCTGTTCTGGTTGGCTGGCTTATTGGTAATTATTTTCTTCCTCTCCTGGGCGTATTGGATGCTTGCTGGTTTGCTGTACTGAATGTGGTCACTCCCTTTCCAGGTCCCTGGGGCTCATCTGTGTTCATATGAAGTGTATTCTTTCCTGTGTTCTAGTGGGTGAAACTGACTTTCTTATTCCTCTGTATATACTATTCTTTTAAGAATTTGTCTGTATTTCTGGCTGAGTCAGCATGAATTGCCTTAGCTTGTGTTTGTCTTGAAATACTCCCCCCGCCCCCCGCAGCTTTAATAGAGTACTTTGCTGACAATCTTGATGGTTGTTAGCTATTTACTTCCAGACTTGAAATATATTGTTTTATGTTTTTCTGGATCAATGTTTAAGGTTGCTGATGACAGATCTAAATATTATTCTCATTTTTTTGCCTGATTTTTCCCCTACAGCTTTTTGTATTGTTTTTTTATTTTTGACAAGATATCTTGACTAGGATAAATCATAAGAAGTTTCTTTTCTGGTCAAATATATTTGGGGTTCCAAGTGCTTTCTTTGTTTAAATGTCCACTTCATTTTGCAGTTTTAAATTCTCAGCTATAATTTCAGTAGTAGGTGTCTATCTACTTGACATTATTTACCCTGTAGATTCACAGGTCTGGTCATGTTCATCAATGCTTGCTCCTCGTCCTCTGGCCTGGAGCTTACTCTTCTGCTTGTTCTTCTCTGCAGCAGACGGGCTCTGCTGGGATTTTGTTTGCTTGTTTGGTTTTTTTCCCCTAGATTTTTATTTTTTAGCATCTCAATCTCCTTGCTGATTTTCCCCCCATATTTAAAAAATTTCCTCCACATTATTGATTCTTTCATCTACTTTGGTAACTTTGTTGTCTAAGTGTTAAACTGATTTTAACATTCTTAGTTAGGTCCTGAATTAAATTCCTTGTCTGCTAATTTGAGGCTTTAGTCACTGATTTTTAGCCCCTCTCTCTTTCCTTTCTGGTGCTGAGAAGCCACCAGTCTGTAGGGGTGTTATAGTGGAACACTATCTCATATTTTAAAGTTTCTTTGTTGTGCTTGGCGTATCTTCTGGAGTTTATGTGTCCTCTTGTTTGCAGAGCCTTGTCCTTGTCTTTTCTATTTTCCTAATGTGACTGTTCCTGGTTGGGTTGTCCTCACTTGGACTCACGTTCCGTGGAACCCTTGCTTGCAGCCCTCCTGTTAGCTCAGTTCTGTCCACCAGGATGTGGCAGCAAGTGCCCCCAGCTTCCTGTGACTCACTAGCTCCTCCTGCTGTGGTGCTGTGCAAGGACTGCTGAAATGACTCGAGCAAGCCACAAGGATTCAGGAGTCCACTGGGCCACTGAGGTAGCATCCAGATGTCTCTAAGTGTATGCCTCATGGCTATGAGACAGTAATGGGAACATCACGTCGGCTCAATAACAGGTGGCCTTAATTTTTGTGTGTAAAGTAAAGCTTTAAACATTTTTACCATTTACAAACTTACAATTCTGTTTCAGAATATAAAAGGAGAAAACTGAAGCAAGGCACTGGGTACAGAGTAAAAGCTATGAGTTGGCTCCTTAGGGCACTAACCAGTACCTGGGAGTTCATTACACACTTCAGTCTACGTGAGTGTGTGCTTAAAGTTTCTCACAGCAAACCGTTGGCTTCCTTCCCTCCAGCCTGCCTTGTCAAGCCTGATTCCCACCACCACTGTTCTCCCAAGACAACGGTCCTACAAGTGCACTGCATCTGAACAGGGACAGTGCACATCAAAACAAGCAAGTAACTTGTTGCCCAACTATCATCCTAACTTGAAAAATCTGAACCACGAGAGAGAACCCCTACTACATATCATTAGTGTAGTGTGTTGTTATTATCTGAGTGCAGAGAGCAACACTGTGAATGAAGCTATCTTGTAGTAACAGTCCTCCCTGGTCATATTAATGTAAAGCAAAAATTAATAGTGCTATTTACCTTCACTGAATCCTGCTGCAGTGGCTCTATCTGCATATTTAAAATGAGAAACACCTGCTTCTGATTTTCTTTGCACAGCTGTTTGATTTACAAACTTCCTGGGTCCTAAATAAAAGACTGTAAATTTCTGCTGAATATCAAGACCAACTGGAAAGAGAAAAAAATGTATACAAATACTTATTAAAATCATATTAAGTCAGAGGCAGGCAGATTGCTGTGAGTTGGAGGCCAGCCTGGTCTACAAATCGAGTCCAGGACAGCCAAGACTACACAGACAAACCCTGTCTCAAAAAACAAAAAACAAACAAACAAACAAAAAATCATATTAAGTCTTAACACAAGGCTATTTCATATCTCTTATGATTGTAGCACTAGAGCTAAGAAGTACAAAAGATTAAAATATTTTAAAAAGAATAAAATATAATAAATAAAAATGTACACATCTATCTTACTAAACATTTTAAACTATTATAATTAAAATTTAACTATCTTAGAAAACAAAGGATTATAATAAACAAACAGAATTGAATTATGTTATCTAAATATATGAAATTTCCCTCAACATTTATTCATAGTAAGTATATTTTTTGACTCAGCTAGCATAAAGAAAACAATTTTTAAATGCTATCACATTTTTGTATTGATATGTTCATTACTTCAACTAACTTACCATAATCAGAACTAATTAGATTCATGCTGAGATCGTCAGATGTAAGTGCTCTCTTCACATCAATTTTCTTAGTCCAATTTCCACTTTTTAACAAAACAGAGTCCCTGAAAACCAGTAATGTGTGATTTAACATGATCCAAACACTAAGTGAAATAATACATTGATTTCAAGGACTAGTTTTTCTTAAGATAGGTCCTCAATAGTAGTAAACAATTACTGAAAACTACTTTCACCAAATTATGAGGAGAAAGAATAACGTGTCAGTGGACATTTTTGTTTGTCTTCTCACACTCGCTGTGTAACTAAGAACGACCCAGAACCCTCTTGCGTCCACCTGCCAAGTGCTGGGATTGTAGGTGCGGACTATCACACATGACAACGGAGCTAACTTGACCAAAATTACTTTAGCAACAGTTTATCCTAAGTTGCACAATATTCATTTGAAGCCAGATAGAAATATATAGTTATTATCAATACGACAAAAGTTGCTTCTGAATCAATACCCCTTAAATGTGGCTGTGCACAAGTTATAATTATTTGTGAGAAACAACTTCAACAATCTTATATTGAATTTGAAATAGTTTGTGTCTACTACTGACACAAACAAAGCAGTTTATTATGGAACTGAATTCATCCTCACAGGCCCCAGGAACAAGGGTTTGTACAACGGTGTGCTGACTGAAGGAGAGCAGTTACTATGACAAGAACACCCTGTTGCTGCAGCTCCTGTGGCAACCTTGCATGCGTCCTCCTGTACCTGACATAGGAGATTCCGCTTTTAGGGTCTCTGCTGTTCCTACACTTAGCACTGTAGTAACAGTGAGTGCAGGCTCTGGTGTGAGAGTCTTAGGGTCAATCTAGACTTCGTTCTCAACTAAGTACTAGCATATGTGACTAAAACCTCTGTCTCAATCTCCCCCACAAAATATGAATTATGACACACCTATCTCATACAAATATTACATAGTTCAGTATTTGGAGCCTACTAAGCAGTAGAAAAGGATCAGTAACCACTGGAACTGGTCTCTTTACAGTTTACTTACGACACTGTGAGGGAAAAATAGTATCTAGAAAAACCTGCAGTGAAAACTATAAATAGCATAGCGGAGAACTAGGCACATGGAGGAGTCTTCCTCACGGCCGACCTGGTTGTCTGTAATGCAGCAACGTGGTAATGCTGGACTGGAGTTACAGTAGCTGTTTCTGCATTAATTTGGAGAGAGGGGTTATATTCTGAGTGGAGTAGGTGACTGCATTCACAGAGAAGTAAAGCTATAGATAAAGAAACCAGCACAACCAGAAAGGCCCAGGGCCGTCTGCTCTCCTGTTACACATTCCTTCATGCTGACAGATTTTATAATTTCTTCTTCTAATTCCAAATAGGATGATCTAAAGCAACACACCCTGAGTTATTATTATCCTTTAACAGACAAAGGGAAAACCTGCCCCACTGTTACATCATGTTACTGTAATTTAATTTGTTATGTGGTGATCTAATTACTGTATCATAGTAAAAATTGCATGTACAATATATTTAAAAATAAAACCAAGTAGCTATTTTATAATTACTCACATAATTTTGTGCTTAAAAACGACTTGATTATCTGCATCACCTATGATTAAGGTAGTATAGTGAGAGTCTGGTGCTGTTCTTTTAGTTTGTAGCTGTTCAAAGTTTCTCAATATAACGGTCATGAGTATTTCTGCCTTGGTATCACTATATCTTGCAATCTTCAAAAAAAAAAAGAGTAAGTATGAAATGCTTTAACATAGTCTTGCTTTACTTTAAAAGTCAAACCACTGCAGAAGGAGAGTTCTCACCTGCTCCACTTCAAGTTCATATTTCGGCAGATACATCACCGCTTCTTTTATCTGGGTTCCGAACGGCGGGTGTCTGCTTAAAACCTAACGCATTTATACCATTATACTCTTGCCACAAACACTTAAAATTCTTATTGAAATATTTCTCAGAAGTCACAAATTTAATAGGTGTCTCACCCCAAATCTCTGTAATTGAAATACTTATGGCTACAATTAGAAAATGTGTTTGTGTGTGATGCATATGATCATATGTGTACATTTCTAGTGTCTGTGCACATGTGAGGAGACAGGGTCCTCACGCACCTGGCACCCCCTGGCTCCACTAAACACATGACCAGCAAGCCCAGACCCTCCTGCTCACCCTGAGCGCTGGGATCATGGGTGTGGCTCTGGGTCTAGTTTTTGACATGGGTGCTGAGCTGTGTCCTTGGATCCTCTGGCTGTGACCACGATTTACTGACTGAGCCCTCACCTGTCTCCATTCCAACGGTTTTAATAGAAGTGAACACACACACACACACACACACACACACACACACACACACACTGGGCAAATAGAATCCAGTAGTGTTAGCAACAAGGGATACCACATACCAGCTCAAGTTCTCTCGCGTTTACTTCTTCTATTTTTTTAAAAGAAGTCAAACCTGCATTTACCATGGTATTTGACAATGATATGCCTGTGGAAAGTTAACCAAGGGACAGTTCTTAAGCCGTTTTAAAGACATCTAAACAAGCATTTAACAACTACATTAATAAACCATTTGTAGCTGAGGATGTGGCCTGGTGGCAGAGCACTTACCTAGCATAGGTAAGACTAGGGCCAATCCCCAGGGCTGCAAACATCAGATAACAACCCCTTTAAACAGCTTTGGTCAAATGTGCAGCAGCTGTGGTCTGCACGCTGCTGTGTGCTGCAGTCACTGTCCCTCACTGTGGCCTGCTAACACTTGAAAGCAACAGGCAGCACTCTGCCTCCCCAGGCAGGTGAATGCATGAGTGTGGGCCGCCTGGGTGCCCACACAGAGCAATCCAGGCACCTCCCAGCCCTGTGCTTCCTGTCTCTCCATGCGCTCTGCTCCGCATGAGCGTCCCATCCTTTTGATGCCACCCCACAAGGCCCTCCCCAGTGAGCAGCAGATGACTGCCATCCCCTTGCACACCCAGAACAGCACAACAAACTACTTCTCTCCTTTGAAAGTCCCCAGCTTCCAATGTCTTGTTATAGCAACGTAAAACTAGCAAATTAATTTATTTTTAAAATTCAGACTTTTAAAAGAACTTATATGTTTTATAAAAGAAAATCTTCTGGCCTACATAATGACTCAACCAGTAATTTTATTAAATGTGAAGTGTGACACCCCGTTTTCTTACATTTTTCATCCATTCATGGGAAGTTGTCATACTCACTCTCAAGGCACAGCCGTCTGGGTGGAGGAAGGTGCCCGCAGCCTGATAACCTCCGTTTGACCCGTGGGACCCGCGTGGTAGGAGGCAACCAACTCCACCAAGTTGCCCTCTAACTTCCACAAACGCACAGTGGCATGTTGTAAACACTCACACTCACATACACACTTAAATAAGTGTACTAATTTTAAAAAGACTGCCTCTAGTAGTTACAACTCCTTAATGCTCATTTCTACATATGGAAAACATCAAGAGACAAATCTATTCATACCTGAACTTTTAGCAACGGTGACATGACACAAGATAGGATAGTCACGCAGCTGTGGCTCTCTGAGCATGTCTGCCTCAACAGTACTGCTTTGTGATTCCCTAGCACTTCTGATGCATTTAGAATCAAGTGGCAACTTTGTTTCTGTAGTGAATTCTCTTAACCGAGTTACTTGACCTGCATAACTGCGGCCATACCGAGTGCTCTTCAGGCACATTTACCTTTATTTATTTTATTTTGTTCATCTTACTTTTGGACTACTTTTTTGTTTGTATTCAGAAGCTATACTCTACAGCTCATACTGTAGTATGCAAATCCATTTAGGGCACTCTGAGAATTATGTGTGTGGTCCCACATGGGCCGCTCATCCACAGCGTGGTTTACCACTCTATCCCTTCTTGGGAATCTCTCTTACTTTCTAGCATAAACACCTCCTGAGTCTTCCTTTGTTCCCCTCAAGCCTGTTCCTGATCTTTATTTTATTTTTTTATTTTAAATCACTAGTGAAGTCCGTTTGTATTCCTTTGTGTTTCTCGTGGTCCTGGTATAAACTTGGGAGTTTACCTTCTGCTTAGATCCTCCAAGTTTGGTTTTAGAACCACTTGCTCTTTTGTGTTGGGTGGTGCTGAGCGCTGAGTCAAAGACTCACAAATCTGGGAAAGACAGATACAAGAGGCCCCCAGGCTAACAGTGCTCTAGAAAGGCGAACAGTGGGGCCTCAGCACAACAAACTTAGGTCACTTAAGTGATCTAGAATCTTTCTGCGAGATGCTAATTTCCTATGTGGATTGCAAAGTTAGAATCCGTCATTATAGATGACGGAGATGCTGAGCTTGCTAGGCCCTCAGTGTGACAGTTAGCCTTCACTGTTATCTGACTAGATCAACATCACCTACGAACAGCTGAGCAACATCCCAGTGGTTGAGAGCAGAGCACTGGGTCTCAATCCCCAGCACCCACCTGGCTGCTCACAGTCCCAGGGGAGCAACACCGTCTCCTGCCTCCAGCGGCACTGCATGCGTGTGGCACACAGACACACACACAGCCAAACCACCCAAACACACAAAATAAAGAACAAAACAAACACCTAGTAAATGCAGCAGTGGGTGTAATCCAGCGAGGCTCAACTGAAGAGGGAAGATCCTCTCCGAATGCAGTGCTACTGTCACACAGGCCAGGGGCCTGCACTGAATGCAAAGGACAAAGCAAGCGAGCCAGACCCCAGCATTCATCTTCCTTGTTTCCTGGCTACAGATGCAGTGTGGGCAGCCACAGCGCACTCTTGCTGCCGTGCCTTGCCTGCTGTGATGGTGTTTATCCATCCAGCCTGACCACAGTAAAGTCTTCCTTAAGATGCTCTTGTCAGTTATCTGACACAGCAATGGGATAAGTATCGAACATACCGAACCCTTCCAATAGGAATCTCTACTCTATTGGGATCTTATTGTCACCACTAATCCCATCATTATCCTGGATCCCAGAACGCTTTGGCCAGCTCTGTTACCCCCACTGACTTTGAAATTCACAGAAATTAAAAAGTAGGATTTGCAGAGCATGGTGGCTCACACTTTTAATCCAGCACTGAAGAGTCAAGAGGATCTTTGAGGTTGAGGGCAGCCTGGTCTATGTTATAAGGAACAAGCAAGCCAGATCTTTATAGTAAGACCCTGGAGAGAGAGAGACAGACAGACAGAGAGGGGCGGAGGGGCAGAGAGATCAGTTGGAGATCTCTGTGTTGGGTACAGTGTGTGAAGGCTGCCTCTGTGTACTCACATTCCGACTGCGGAGCTGGCAGACAGCTGTGTACTGGCTGCAGTTCGTATTCTTCTCCTTATGCATCCTCACCTGACTCCTGCTTCGTAAACACTCTTCCTCACCTTTTAGTTAACTTAATAAAGAGCTGATGGCCAATAGCTGGGCATGAGAGGAAAGGTGGGACTTCCAGCTGAGAGAGGGTCTCTGTGAGGAATCGGATGTGGGAGGACTCCCCAGTGTGACGGGTGCTGGGACTGAGTGAGAGAGAGGTAAGGGGCCATGTGGCCATGTGGCAGGACATAGGCCAGGATTCATGCGGCTAGAATAGCTGACAACCTGCCCAGCTACAGCACCTAAGTGTTTATAAATGATAAAAGTCTTCATGTCTTTATTCATTGCTGGAGGGTCCAAGAAAGTCTGGCTGCATTGTGGTCAGAGGGACAGCCCAGTGGCTAAGAGCATGGACTACTCTTCCATCGGACCTGAGCTTGGTTTCCAGCACCCACGTTGGGCAGCTCATAACTGCCTCTAACTCCAGCTCCAGGGGATCTGGCATTCTCTTCTGTAATCTGTGGGTACTTGCACACATTAAAAATATATAGGAATATATTGGTTTTTTTAAAAAGATTTATTTATTTATCTATTTATTTATTTAATGTTTTTGAATGTTCTATTTGCATGTACACCTGCAGACCAGAAAAGGGCATTAGATCACATTATAGATGGTTGTGAGCCACCATGTGGTTGCTGGGAATTGAACTCTGGACCTCTGGAAGAGCAGCTAGTGCTCTTAATCTCCGAGCCATCTCTCCAGCCCCAGGAAAAATATTATTTTTAAAAAGCCTTGTGATAGCAAATGCTTGCAATCCCAACCCCTAGGAGACTGAGCCAGGAGGATCACCAGTTCCCCAAACAGCTAGGTCCTGTAGCAGGAGCAGAGCAGGACAGAGGGTTGGGGCTGTTGTCCAGGGGTGAAATACTCAAGAAGCTTGTCTAAGGACCTGGTCTGCACTTTAGCACAAACAACAAACAAACACCCAAACCAACCAACCATATGGTAATCCCTAAAGATCTATCACATAATTTTCTGTTTGGTTAAGTGTTTTTTTGGGGGGGAGGGGGGAGGAGGGTTAAAATAAGGCTACTCTGTGTCGCTCTGGCTGTCATGGAACTCACTGTAAAAATCAAGATGGCCTCAAGCTCAGACATCTGCCTGCCTCTGCCTCCAGGCTAGGATTAGAGGCTTGTGCCACCACGCCCAGCTGCTTGGCTGGTTTTGAGACAAGGTCTCCTGTATCCGTAGTCCACGCTCTCCTCAACTTACTGCATGAGAAAGCTTGCCTTGAGCTCCTGGTCCTTAGGCCTCTGCATCCTGGGTGCCAGGATTATAGGAGTGTACTACCACGCCCAGATTCTATTATATACTTTTCAGTGTTCCCAAGACATACGAAACCACAAAACTAATGAGGCTGTCAACCTTTGGATAATAACTCTTCTTATAACATTACTTATTCAGGAAGAAAGGTCACAGTCTGGTCCAGTTTCTGTGACTGGCAAACTACAGTGTTTTGGGGTGGACCCTTCACTGGGTCCTAACAGAAAGTAATCAGGCACGGCCTTCTGCCTGCAGAGTGCTAAGATGGGCACTAACATCCTGCTATTATTGAAAACAGATACAGTTAAGATACAAATAAATGACACAATTTCCTAGTGTACACAAGACCTAGGGTCTGATCTTGGTAGATTTAAATCTTGTTATTAAGGACACAGTAAATTCCAAGTCACAGAAGTAAGATATAATATCACATAGACATCTAATAATTAAAACAAAGTTCACTGTCAATATGAGAACAAGTTTCAAAATGTAATTTTTAAAGTTAGTTTTCTCATGTATTTTTGCATTTGGTTTAATTGTTTAGTTGATCTATAAAAATTGATATTTTTTTGCATTCATTTATTAATGTGGAAAACACATGTGGGGGTCAGAGGAGTAGGTTTTCTCTTTGCACCATGTGGTCTGAAGGACTGAGCTCAGGCGATCAGGCTTGGCAGCAAGCACCTCTGCCCACAGAGCCACCTCACCAGCCCTTGTTGGTGATCATCTAAGCAAGAGCAAACAGAACTCTGGTTTTCAAGTATAAGCACAGCACTTTAAAAAGGTGTAGTTTCTTTAAAAGTCTACAATCATCATAAAACAATATTAATAGTAAAATATAAAAGAAATTGCAGCCTGATATCTTGAATACCTACCAATTTTATCCAGCTGTTTAGATATATGCCTAGAGTTTTCCCAGAGTTTACACTTAAAGCATTTAGCTAAAATCACACTATTTAAAAGCACAGCAAACTTCTTTTCCTGAGCAGCCACAAAATCTGACAACCCTGAAAAAAAGTTTTCAATATTAAATATAGTATATTAATTTACTGGAAAATGTTGAAAATCCATTAATGACTTAACATACATCTTGCAATTCTTGAGCCATTTCTGAAAATCTTCGAGGTATCTTGTGTCAAAGCAAAGTCTTGTACAGGAATGCATCCTAGCTGAGCCTGAATCAGACTGGGGAAAACACAGTTGTTATTTCCCTTTCCAGAGCGCAGCCCCACACAGGCCCTGGCATGATGGCCTCCGCAGTCCTTAGGATCTCTCTACTGTCACGTGCATGGTGCTGCAAGAGTCTGTCGTTTCACTACTGTTGCAGGTCACTTCTGACTCCTGTTTCCCAACCGCAAAATACTCAGCTCTTGTTATCTCCTTCACCTTTAATCACGTCAGTTTCTCTCTGTCTTAGAAATCTCAAAATCTTTAGCAAAGAATCAATGAAGCACTGGACGTAGTGCTTTTAATGCTGTATAAAGGTCCCTGTGAAGCTACCTAGGGACACACAGGTGTGGGATACGTGTAAAATCACTGAAGCAAACCACTTTTTAAAAGTAACGTATACATTTAGTAACAGTGCCCTATTAGTAAATAGAAAACATTTGAAATCGTGTTTTTCTGTTGGAAGCCATATCATAACCAGCAGCAATAAAGCAGGGTGGGAGAGGGGCAGAGGCAGGGGCCAGCCTGGTCTACACAGCAAGTTCTAGGATATTCAAAGAGATTGTCTAAAAATAAAATTTAAACCATAATGCACTATGAGTTTACTTTCCCGTGTTGTTCTTCAGTGGAAAAAAAAGGAAATCTCATACCCTCAGGCTAGGTGGCACTTCTGCCATCAAGTAATGGAGGTGCATGGCAGCTAAGTAATGGCTAATTCAGGGTGATTGTATGGACTCATTGGGATGAAGCATTGACTCGGTGAGGGCTACTTTCAGTATGTCAAACCACATGGTTAATTCTATAGACGATACAAATGGTTATAGAATTAGTCAGTGTATGGTTCCATGCCATACCCTACAAGTCCAGTGAAGAAAATGCCCAAGTTAGAGAGTCACTAGCACCGAAGAGGGAAGACTTAGTAACTAAATGACACATATGTATATATATGCTAATATGTATGTATAAAACTGTAGTTAATTCTCAAAAATCATAAAGTGTGCAAACATACTACACACATATCCACATTAGGGAACTAAAGAATTGAGGCTCAACTACAAGATCCCGGCCTGAGGGCTTTTCTTGGCTGCTTGCCTCTCCTAGAATCCATTACATCCATTACTAGTTAACAACACGTATGACTTGTGTTTTAATGGCTCCTATTATTTTCATTCATGCTAACTTGAGAGATCCCAATTAGCATAAACACATTTTCTTTCTATAGCCTCCTTTGCCTCAACAGAATATACTGTCGACAGGTGATTTTTTAAATTAAGTTTTTCTTTCTTTCCTTCTCTGACTTTCCTCCCATCTCCTTCCCTTCCACAGTAGTGGGCTGCATGTAGGGCCCTGCACACACTAGGCAAACCTCTGAGTTACATCCCCAGACTCACAGTTTATTTTAACCAAAGCCTGAAAGCTCTTGGAAATTAACTTCAGATATAAATTATGATTCCTTATTTTTCTGAGAACACATTATTCTTAAAAATTAAAGAAAATCTATTTTAAAACTGAAGAAGCTGGGCATGGTAGCTCACATCAGCAATCCCAGCATACTGGAGACTATGCCAGAAAATAAATTTTCTTTACCAGTTTACTTTCATTTCTCTTGTTTTAATTTTCCCTTCCATTGGAAATCTGTAAATAAAAACACATGGAAAGTTTTTATTATTTAACTAAATAAAACGTTAAGTTCGATAAAGTATATGTAATTTCTGTACCTGATAGTTATCCGGTTCGGGTCTTTATTTAGAGTATTCAATGTTCTCTTTTCATTTACTCTCAGCTGCACGTCTAGAAACTCATTGCAGCTGGATATCATTGAAATCTATAAAATTTAAGCATTTGTCAGTTTAACAAATTACATTTTAAATCTTTTAAAGCCTCTTTCTTTGAACCCTGGCTTTATTCATTAGCAGAGCAGAATGTAAAACGGCTTCGTCCCTTTTACTTCTTTAAGGATTCATGCACAAGCAAAAGCTTAGAAATAGCTTCAACATGCAGACACCGCGACACGCAGTGTGATCTGCCATCAGAATGAATCACTGACACGGAAGAGACCAAGTGCATTCTGTCCAGTGCTGAGAGGCACTCAGGCTGCTGCGGCTGCTGCGGCTGCTGCGGCTGCTGCTCATCCTTCTGCCACTTGCAGGTCACCATCCCCGTGACTCAGCAATGGAAAGATGCTTAAATACTAGGAACTGTGAATCTGTAGACTGACTCTGGGAGATGGACCTAAGCATTCTAAATCCCTCACACAATAGACACAGTTATTTGGTGCTGACAATGAAGTTTGTTAGTCTTGGGTTCTTCTTAGAGAATAATAGTATTTACATGGAAATACAAAACTTTTACTTTACCAAAGTTGGCATACAACACTCTTTAACAATAACCAGAATTTCACTGTAAAGTCTTTAACATAATTTTATTGTGGTAACTAATTGATATTTAAAATCAAAGTGTATGGTTTCAAATTGAGACTAAGTATCTTCTACCAATCTCGGCTCACTGCAGCTCGGGTCCCTGCAGCTGCTGTGGTCTGTTCACTGCAGCAGCTGCAATACTGCCCCACAGTTGACTCTTTAGTACAACATACTTATTGGTCCCTTTTTCTCCAGAATCAGTTTTTTTTTTCTGGGCTACCATAATACTATTATTTTTTATTCTCTGTTCTTGTTATGCTTAGGCAGATTCTTTAGGGAAGGAAGGGATGTAGGCACAGGGCACCACACAGCACGCTGTCATATAACTCACTGTCATATAGCTCACTGTCCTATAGCTCACTGTCATATAGCTCACGGCCATATAGCTCACTGTCCTATAGCTCACTGTCCTATAGCTCACTGTCC
>OU015756.1:1954239-1970067 GCA_907169655.1 Acomys percivali | reverse complement strand
GTCCTATAGCTCACTGTCCTATAGCTCACTGTCCTATAGCTCACTGTTCTATAGCTCACTGTCCTATAGCTCACTGTCCTATAGCTCACTGTAATATAGCTCACTGTCCTACAGCTCACTGTCATATAACTCATTGTCATATAACTCACTGTCATTCATTTCTGGCAGGTTTTTTGCTAATATATCATGCTATACTCTCTTGGAATCTTACTCACATATTACATTTACATATTCCTCCTGAAGGAATTGTTATTATCAAGTAAGTTGTAAGATAGTAGCTCTGATAAGAAATACAAATGAAAATATAATGTATTTTTAGAAGTTATATTCTCTATTTCATGATCAAAGGGAGATATGACCACTAAAATAATTTTTGCTTTCTGTTCATTCAATTTTAAGTTATAGGGAAATATAAGCTAGTTGTCTCTCCAATGTCATTTTTATTCTGTAATCATTAACTTCCAATGAAAACTTACTAAATCTGATAAAGTTTCTTTTCCACTGGTTGCATAAAATTTCTTCACTGTCTCAAATGTAATATAATACCAAGCCATTAGTCTCCCGGCCTCTGTTAGAAAAGACAGAAAAATAAGCACTTTCCACATTAGTGGTGCAACTTGCTTTTTAAGAAGTAAGTTTACATGCATACAAGCCCAAGTCTCTGTTCCACACACTGCATGCATCTAGACAACTATGTAATTACCGTGCTAAATGGGAAAGTAAAAACAAAAATGTCACAAGACAGTAACTTCTGACAGAACCTATAAACAATAACAATTGCAAAAAAAAGAGTAAGTTTAATAGCATCTTCTTAGCATCTACTTAATGTGCACTGTGTGCTTGTAATGACCCCCAAACAGACACTCTCCAAGTATAGAACAATCAACCTATGGAGCGTATAGTTGGCTGAAGGTGTAATGCTGGGCAAGACAAACAAAATCCACTGACTGGTAGTACTTACTACAAGCTCAAGTAGAGAAGAAATTAATCCTAAGAGAATGGTCAGGGTGGGATGACCGAATAGGAAAAAACGAGTTTAAGGCAAGATTTTATTTTTTTGAGACACGGTTTCTCTGTGTAGCCTTGGCTGCCCTGGACTCCCTTGTAGACCAGGCTGGCCTTGAACTCACAGCGATGCGCCTGCCTCTGCGCCGCCCCCCCCCCGGCCCCCACCCCTTCCCTGAGTGCTGGGATTAAAGGTGTGTGCCACCACGCCTGGCTAAGGCAAGATTTTAAAAGTGACAAATGTGACTTGGCAAAAAGGAAACGAAGCCATTATGACCGTGGAGAGAATCGAGATTTATTTACCAGAACAGAAGAGTTAAGAAGACCATCTTTAGAATACTTTGGGAAGGATGTGGCTTGATGGCCATTATAAACCCCAGTCTAAAGCTCCACTTACTTCACAGAGGATCATGTGACATTCTTAGTGTACTGGGGCAGTAAGAATACTAACCTCAAAATATGATTAGGGTGCATTATACTTAGTAAATGCTGCCTAATCTTAAATATTAACAGATGACAAATAATAAACTAAAGAGGCCTCAAGGAGCCTTTAAGTTCACTCAAAGGAGTTCAGAATCTGGATCTGAGTTGTAAAATAACAGGTCCATTTATTATTCTTGAGCAATATTTTTAGTTAAATTGGAGTTTCAAAATAAATCGTTTTGAAAATAGAATAGCATGGTGGTTTGGAGGGAAAGGTGAGTGAAGAGGGATGAGGAAGTGATGGGATAAAGTCCACAGGGTTGTTGTGGGCTTTCTGATCCCATGTGAACCCCGGGATTGTGGGCTATGAAAACTTGCCTTTTGTTTGGCATGGTTGAGCCCTAGCACACACCTTTAATCCAAGAGCCTTCTGTACACAGGATTTATTAAAGTTAGCCCTAGGTCAAGAGGTAGAGCAAGAAACCAGTTGACAGGGATTCAAGAGGAGGAGGGACTTTGAGTTGAGGGGTATTTAAGACAGCGTGGACAAGATAAGCAAGTCCTCAGTAGCTCCTGCCTCACAAGTATGTCTGTCAGATGTACTGGGCCAGAGGGCTGAAATGATGCTCCAGCGAGGTACAGAGAGCTTTGGGTGACTGCTCAGGTAGCAAACTGTCTCTGTCATCTTCTCATTTGGGAAGCTGCTAATCTGCACCCCTTGTATACTTGGGTAATTAATCTTATTCCTTCTCAAGTCCCTGATGGGGTTGAAGACCAGATAGTTTAGTTTTACAACTGAGCTTAGTTGCTTAGGGGTTAAGATGTTTTTCGGTCTAGATAGATGTTTTAAGTTGATAATGACAAGACATGATGGAGCTTGATTTACATTCAGAATTTTAGATGCACCAAAATAGGAAAGATGTTTTCTTCAAGGCTGTCAAATACAAATAGCCAAAACACTAAGAATGTAATATTTATATAATTCTTGATTGTTTCATGGTTCTTCTTGTAGATGGTTGATTGTATATATGTATAATAATATAAATGAATATGTAAAAATATTTTTTAAAAAGACAGCATGGATAAGAAGAAGGGGCTTTGAGGTTTGAGCTAGCAAGCGCTTCAGCTTTTAGATTTTTGCCTTTTCCTCCTGGGCTATCAGCTGAGCTAGTGAGCTTTTTGGGCTTTTTCCTCTGAGACATGACCTGAGTGCTTTCTCTGTCCCTCTTGACCTAGCAGGTTTTCACCCCAGCATCTGGCTCCTGGGTCTTCTTTGTTAAAAGAAAACAGTTGGGATTTTCAGACAATGCTGGTTCTAATTAGTAGTTGTCCAAAAGCATCCCAAAGAATTCTAGTCCTTACAAACATACATAGAAAACATCCAGGAAAACAAAGTGGCGTGCTGGGTCTCAAGAGCAGTTAGGACTTATGTATGAACCACAGGTGTTCTTGCAGAGTGCCACCGCATCAAGAACACTGGAAAACTGACTGAGCTACAGAGAGCACCGGGAAGGAGAGAGGTCGCAGCGGAGTGGCTGCCTTAGGCTGGAGCCTGCTGAGTGTGTTCAGTGAGGACGACAGGTAGCCACTGGGTCAGGAAGGAGCGTCTAAAAGAGCAGTGTGAACTACAAGAATACAGTTGTCTGGGGAATGTATTTTAAAATGGCCTCTCATTGCCCGTTCAAAAATTAATATAAAGTACCTCCCTACCACTAAACATAAAAAAAAAATTAAGAAAAACATTTAATATTTGTTGATTTATTAATTGAAATGAAGACTCTTCGGTAAGAAAAAAATAATCTAGAGAAGAAACTATAAAGAAGATGAGCCAAAGACAAAGGATGCAACCAAAATGGAAAAGAAGAAAAAAGAAAAAAGACAAGTAATTAGGAATACAAGACAATTTGCTGCTATTATAGTTGTCAACTGATGGACATTCTCAGAGTAATAAATCCTCAATATTTCAAGTGGAAGGCCATTAAAGTAAAGTCTGCAGAGCGGAGGCATGGAAGCTGTGAGAAGAACCTCTCAGATTTCCTACTGCAAGAAACATCACTGACCGATGGCTTCATTTGCACTTACTCCAAATCAATCCATCACCATGAAGTCAACATTAACACACCTTTTCATAAGTTCCTCCGAAGCTCTGAAAGGGCAGCAGGTAGCGCAGGCACATCAGACAAGACCTGCCCAACAGACAGCTTTACCTTCAACTTATTTCCCACCATTTTGTCAAACACGCCTAGGATTCCAATGGACGCTAAGACTGGTCCTCAGGCAGTCTTTCCTTTACTTCTTTTCTTCATAGACAAGCTACATCCTAATTTAATGACTGCCAAGCTTCTTACAGATACCAGCTGTTTCTAAATCTTTCTTAAACTAGGGAAAAAATTGATAAGCTAACAGATAAAACTGTCCAAATACTTGAGTGTTGTGAGCAACAAGTTTAAAAACAAAAACTATATGAAGCAGAGTTATTAGAATAGACAGATAGAATTTATAAACAAATAATAAACTCAAGAAGATAAAAAACAAGACATTAGTAACTGAAAGGACAAGAAGGTCATAGAAAGCATCAATTGAGAAGCGATGGTTCATGCCTGTGACCCCAGCACTCTGAAGGCCAAGGCAGGAAGGTCATCTCTAGCTTGAGGCTAGTATGGGGTACATAATCTCAAAACAAAAAACAAAATAACTTAAAAACCCAAAGAATTAGAAATAGCAGTTAGGAACTGCTATGTACATTAATTACATTCTAAATAATTATGGAATAGCATTCTGCTCAAGTGAACTAAAATAGCTAACAGAAATACATCTATCATTTGTAAAACCTCAAAGGGCAGAGTGGCGCACACCTGTAATCCCAGCACTGGGGAGGCAGAGGCAGGCAGATCTCTGGGAGTTTGGGGCCAGCCTGGTCTACAAAGTGAGTCCAGGCCAGCCAAGGACACACAGAGAAACCCTATCCTGAAAAATAAATAAACACCACCAAAGAAGGCCAACACACAAAACTGCAATTCTTTTTTGTTGTTAATGTTATTTTTCAAGACAGGGTTTCTCTGTGTAGCCTTGGCTGTCCTGGACTCACTTTGTAGACCAGGCTGGCCTCGAACTCACAGCGATCCACCTGCCTCTGCCTCCCGAGTGCTGGGATTAAAGGTGTGTGCCACCATGCCTGGAAAAACTGCAATTCTTAATGAATTTACATAGTGTTATAGCTGCAACTGTGATGGTAAATTGTATTTTCCAAGAAGCAAAGCTAGAAACAGAGATCCAAAGTCTGAGGCCTCCGTAAGTCTATAGTTAAGAAGGAAGGCCCAGGAAGCACCAGCTGGAAAGCAGGAGGACTGACACAGCAGGGCCCAGAAGAGGAGACCAGCGAGCACCCACTGATAACGGAGGAAACAAACATGCTGCACGATCATTTACTACATGTGTTTAATAACGAAAGGAACGGTTTCCGTGGAACCCAGGGCTCCTATAGGAGCTAAGCATGCAGTCCCAGCACTCAGGAGGCAGAGGCTGGAGGACTGCGTCAAGCTCTAGGCTGGCCTGGTCAATACAGTGAGTTCCTGTTCCTGTCTCAAAAATAAAAGAACCCAGAATAATGATAACAATAACACAGAAAAGTGACAGTGAGGATATTGCTGTTTTATGATAGTAGAATACCTAAGAGTAGATGGGGAAGTTACATTAGAAATATGTACGGCCCCTCTCAGAAGACACCCCAGAATACATAGAAGCCAAAAAGTAGGGAATCTTTTAACACAGGGCTGAGACTCAGCAGACACTGTACACTGAATATAAATGAAGCATGAAACAAATCTCCACATTCCTAGAAGTTGATTAACGATAGGATAAATGCCACGTCAATACATTCTGCATTTTATTTAAAAATTCCATACATTTTTCCTTAAAATGATTAATTTGAATCATGAAGTCAGTATTTTCCTCCAAAAATCAATTCTAATCCTAAAGACTACGAAACACTTACCCTCTTTAATTCTTTGATTTAATTCTAAACAAAACTAAATTGAGAGAAAAAGAGAAAGGGTGAGAGAAGGAAACTGGGAAATAGGGACAGGGAGGGAGCCAGTGAGTAAGGGAGCCCAGGACACATTCCCGGCATACCAACTGCCTTCAACTGAGAAACAGTGTGTGTAACAATGACTTGTAACTTTCCCATAAAATAAGTCATGACACCCAGGTGGCCCTACCTTTAAGATACTAAAAGTATTTGTCTTCTATAATTAGACAGTATTTTATAAGAGCACAAAATTTTGTACATACAGTAGAATCACTGTGTAACATACAACAGTGTCAGATCTGAGGATTTCTAAGGCTGTGTAGCGTTGCACCGGTGACATCATGGGCTGTGCAAAGTGCATGCATATCGTGAGAACCAGGGCTGCAGTGAGTCAGGCAGCGCGCCATAGGCATGCCCTCAGAAACAGAAACAGAGTGCTGCAGGCGGGGGACAACGGAAACAGAGAGGGACGGAACGGACGACGGACCTTACTGTTTCTCCAGCTCATAACACACAGCTCAGAGCCCCTTTGTCAATGAACCTAAGAGGGGCAGGAGGCAATGCTACTTTCTTGCATGTAGCAACCTAAGCAGCCACTCAGACAGCCCATGGGTGTGTATTCAAGTGGCAAAGGCCATTATACTGGTTATAACTGGCCTACAATGAGTGCAAACACAGACTTCAAGTCCTCTGCCGAGAGCCACCAGAACCAGTGAAAGTAAGTGCTCTGTTTCATGAACCGTGTGATTTATGACTTACAGCTAGAAAGGATGTTACTCCATTGAAAATGAAACCACAATTTAGTTTTACCATTGTTTAAATTTTAGTAAAACAAAACTTAAATCTACCTGAAGCAAGCATTAAACCCAGTGACATAAGGAAAAATACCTGTTGGTTTGAAATAAACATCTTCATCCATCTTAATCAAGTCTAGTGATGATAAATCTTTCAGATTCTTCAAACATAATTCTGTTCAATTATAGAAAACACATTTTTAAGTTTAGCAAAATAAGGAAGAAATGAAAATAGAAACTTACTATTAAATATGTTCAAGATGTCTGCTATAATGTAATTATTCTGGAAGAACTGGAGTCTTTTAAAAAGCAAGGGGAAAAAACCTCGAAATATAACATCCAATTAATGTTAAGTACCATTCAGCACTGGGAACATCTGACACATATGTATTAATTTACTTAATTCTCAAAAATAATAAAATAAAGTATGCAAAAATATTGCATACATATCCACATTAGGAAACTAAAGAATTGAGACTGAATTACTTGTCCAGGTCTAAGGAACTGTTTTGCGATCTATTCTCCATTACGGCACTTCCCCTACATATAATGGCACCAAATGACGCCAGCTGAGGCCAGGATTCAGAGGGCACCTCCTGAGGGGCTCCAGGGCCCTGTGTCCCAGATGCACAGAAGCATGTAGACAGGACCAAGACAAGTGATGGAGACACTCGCAAGGAGGAAGCAGCCTGGAGCAGGGAGGTCAACAGTTCCGATGCCCAGCTTCACAGAGGGGTGGGGCCTCTGCCTCGTTTGCATAGTGGAGCCAGGGCATGCTCCATCAGTTGCGTGTAGTTCTACATACAACCTCACAAGTGTCATTAGCACGGTAACTGTCCACCAGAGGTGTGTGTTTGGTTTCTCTATGATGCTGACGCGCCTCTGAGGCAGCGACAACGGTTTGAGGTGACTGCAGAAGGCGCATCACTGCTCTCCTCTCTGCCGCCTTCCTAAGGTTCTGCACAGGACGTACAGGCCCCACTCAGTGCCCATTCTCTTGCTTCCAATGTATAGAATCAAAGTGTCTTACGAAGTTTGTTCTCAGACTCACAATCTGTTCCCTCTTCCTGTTTGCCACTTTATTCAAATAATCGCTTAATTTTTTCTAGCTGCAGCTTTTGGTTTTTTACTTCCATTTCTCTGACAAGGCTGCCATGTGTACCGTGGAAACCTCTGAATAGTACCAACCGTGCAGCCAACAGACAGGAGCCAGTCAACTTCCAACCACGGCTGCTGCTTACTGTTCTCACCGTCCCCTGCTGCAGCCCACAGGGCACACAGTGGAGAGCAACTCGTAAAAGGCCTTCACATCCCTACAAGGATTAGTGTCACGAAGGCATCTTGACACAGCTTAATGCATTTGATAGGGTTTTTGAAATATTTTCTAATTGCCTTAGTTCCCCACTATCCAGTTACAATTAGCTCATTACCCACTAATCGGTCACTCGGTCAAGGAAGAGTCTTACTCTCCTGTACGTTGAGCGTCACTCTAAGGTTTAAGTATAGACATGGAAAGTACCTTTTCCCTCATATATGTAGAACTTGCATTTTAATGAAAAAAAAAAAACCAATAAACAAATAAATAATACAGCTTTGGTACTGAAAACTACTATGAAAAAAAATAAAGCTGAGAAATGTTTTTTTTTAAAGCTTTTAAGCTCGTAACTAAAGTTTGTGTGCATTTCTAATTCAGCCACATAATTCTATATAAAATAAGGAAACCCCTAATTGTCACAATAAAGGCATCTTTTCCGAGAACAAAACAATAGTGATAACCACAGCATGAAAGTCAATTCGTCGTTATCTCTGACAGCTTGATATTTGAACCGAGACTTAAATCAAATAAAGGTGCAAGCCGGTGAAGTACTTGACAATGTTCCAGGAGCAAGCAACAACCAACCGGTGAAGGAGCCCCAGTGAGAACCAGCAAGAGCTGCTGTAATTAACGCAGCGCTGTGAGCTGTGCCGTCCGTTCTAACTCAGGGTCACTGCAAAGCTCTTAGAGGCTCTTGAGGAAGAAGCACAACCAAATTTAGGAAAGCAGGTCCTGTGCTACTGTCCTTCCTGAGAGTTAGGGAAATGTCAGGGCTCACAAAACACTAAGCCCAGGGTATTATGACCTTAAGGAGACCCGAGAGGCCTCAAACAGCTTACGCTGACCTTGTGCTGCCTTTCTGTGAAAGCCAGTCACAGAGCAGCCCCTGTCCTAACTAATGTTCATTGCAGAGGGGAGTCTAGGCAGAGAGAGAGAGAGAGGTCTGGGGGAGTGTAGGCACAGAGAGAGGCCTGGGGGAGTCTAGGCAGAGAGAGAGAGAGGCCTGGGGGAGTCTAGGCACAGAGAGAGGCCTGGGGGAGTCTAGGCACAGAGAGAGGCTTGGGGGAGTCTAGGCACAGAGAGAGAGAGGCTTGGGGGAGTCTAGGCACAGAGAGAGAGAGGTCTGGGGGAGTCTAGGCACAGAGAGAGAGAGAGAGAGGCCTGGGGGAGTCTAGGCACACAGAGAGGTCTGGGGGAGTCTAGGACACTTCTCCCTGCTTCTTAGTCACATAACTCCACAACTATTCACGTCTTTCACAAACTGCAAAAAAGAACAGTTTCCAGCTAGTTCTTGAGGTCTTCATTTTCAAAGGCTCCTATGACATGTAAAACTTTGATTTAAAAATTTACTATGCTAATCAATCTCTTGTTGTAGGAGTATTGGCCCTGGGCCTTGTAATGAATGAGAAACAAACAGACGAACAAAAATTTACTCTATTACAACCATAACTTTTTATCCATGTATATAATAAACAAATATTCTTTTATATATAGAAAACTCGCTGTATCAATTAATAATGAAAAATAAAGCAAACATGAATAGTGATTATGCTAAAAGAATTAACCATTAAAGTTATCATAATACACAAGGCTATACTTTAATCTATCTGATTCCTTATGTGCAACTTATCATTATAGTAATGTATTATTTAACTAAATTTTTAATTATAAAATTGTTCCAGAGAATAATATAACTAATTTATGAGTTTACACTTTAACAACAGTATGATAATATATGTGACTACTTAGCACTATGCTTAAATAATGAATTTACTCTTTGGGTAAGATCACATTACTTTATCCTTATCTCTGTATTTTTATTTGCCACATATAAATATTCACAGAAAAAATTAAAATTAATATTTTTAGTGGATCCAAAATTCTTTATTTTTACTGAATGTCTCAACACAATAAAGACACAGCAATGTTTAATTCTAATAAGTGCTTATTTAACTGTTATACCTTAAAAGACAGGTAGTGAAATAATAAAGTTAAATATCTAAAGTTGAAGTTTGAAAAGAAAATACCGCATGACTGGATGAGAACCCACAATAAATCTAGGATTACATTTTCAACTAAAATTAGGCTTTAAAAAGGCAAATGTTTACTCCACTGGCAATGTTTTCAAAGATCAGGGTCATTTAAAAAGCAGAACCCAAATAAGCCAAGTTAGCATTTTGTGTAGGAGCAGATACTCTAACAGATTAATAAGTACAGAGAAACTACATGTGCCAAGCTTTATGTATGAAAAATATATAATTCAATTTTCCAGACAAGTTTACTTTTTAAAAATAATTTACAAAAGCATATTCTTATTCATCTAGTAACTGATATTTTCATAAAAATTTATACAATATATATTTAGAAATAAATACATCTAACCTTGTAATTTTGCTTCAATTCCATCCTTGTTCAATCCAGATACAAAACCTGTGTAAGCCATGAAACTTTATTTTAAAAAATTAGAGTGTATTTAATTAGTCTTTATATGTTCAATTTAAACTTCACATGCAGAATAGCATCTATATTTCATGTAGAGTAATAACAGTTTGATGAGCTCAAAAAGGCTGAACTATTTATAGAATACATCCACTTCTGAAATCTTTTCAATATCAACTGGCTGTATTTTGTTTTCTTAAACTGCATTAAGTAATCAGAAACAATATTTCAGCAAGAACTATGTAGAATCAGTTTAAAGATCTATCTTTATTATACTTAGTTATGTGTCTGTGTGGAAGTAAGTGCATGTGAGGCAGGTGTACATGGTCAAAATTTGGAAATGATCTATATGTCCATCTACAAAATAAATGACTGAAACATTGTATATTGGTACAACTGGATTTATACTGTAATAACAAAAGGAATTATTACTGAAACACTCAATTATATGAAGAAATATCATGAATAATATGAATTAAAAGAAACTAAAGGCAAAAAAGCAAAGACTCTCTTTTACCTCAAGTTCAAGATATTTAATAGAACATGTGGTACTTAGGAAACTACTCTGTATGCTGAGCTGGACTCTGATTATCTGTGGGTATCTGTGTCTATGTGATATATTTAGCTTTTATACCTAAGGTTTGTGCCATTTACTGTGATAAAGAAATATAAAATTTCACTATAAAAATAAAGTCTTAAACGGAAAAAGAAGTGCAAATTGAGACATAAAGGAATTTTGCACAACACTGATAAAAGGCACAAGTATACACCCTGCAGGGTGTATGTGAATCCGGTACCCTCAAGCACTGATGACAACTGTGTAAGCCACTAAGGACAGCGACTTAGCAACAGCTATTACATTTTAAAGGAAATGTACCCTCTGATCCAGAAACTCCGTTTCTAAGAATTTAGCATGCGGATGAATTTACACATGTGAAAATACATTGTTGATGATAGCAGATCATCACTTTTTTAATGAGCATATTCATCAACCGGAACTGCTTAGAAGACACATGGGGCTGGTTAAGAGCTCATCTGCTCTTGCAGAGGGTCAGCAGCTCTCAGCTGCCTGTAACTCTTGCTCCAAGAGGATGACTGGGGCTTCCTATCTTCCAGCCTAGCTGAGAACACACGGCCCCTAAGTCAGAGGTGAGCACAGGGTGACAGGACACCTGGTGCACTCTGCACTCAGGAGTACAGGTTCACTCTTCCTACTACCCACACGTACGTGTGCACTCACACAGACATTTACACACAAAAGCATATTAAGCAGAATGAACAAATCTTTTAAGTAAAGCAGGATTATGTTATGACCTAATATAAGAACTCCTAGGTAAGTACTCAAAGGACGCTTAGTCAACACACTACACAAGAGATCTGTGCCCACCCAGGTGCAGTACTGCACTCATTACAACAGAAATGGAGCCAGCCTAAACATGGGTACAGCCTAAATATATGGGTACAAAGGGTTGTTTCCAGCCATAAAGAAAAATCATGACATTTGCAGGAAAACAAATGGTACTGACGATCATTATATTAAGAGAAATGGGGCTGGAGAGATGGCTGAAAGGTTAAGAGCACTGTGTGTTCTTCCAAAGGTCCTGAGTTCAATTCCCAGCAACCACATAGTGGCTCACAACCATCTGTAATGAGATCTGGCGCCCTCTTCTGGCATTCATGTACACATGGGGGCAGAGCGCTGTATAAATAATAAATAAACATTTTTAAAAAGAGAGAGAAATAAGGTAGACTTAGGACAAGGACCACATTTTGTGTCATTCATGCAATGGAGATTTAAGTGTGTGTGATGAAAGTAGAGCAAGAGAGAGAGAGAGATTGAGGGTGCTGGAGGAAGGTGGTGGGTCGGGTACCAAGGTGCAGAAAGGGAGGACTATTTGTGGCACCTAAAGGTCTAGGCATAAGGGATGTTGGTAGGGAAAAGCAGTGGGAGGGAAGAAAAAGAAGACAGCACGCCGGGCGCAGTGGTGCACGCCTTTAATCCCAGCACTCGGGAGGCAGAGGCAGGCAGGTCGCTGTGAGTTCGAGACCAGCCTGGTCTACAACGCGAGTCCAGGATAGCACAATGACAGACATGCATGAAAATGTCACTGTGACACCTATCACCTTATACACTAGCCTCAAATAGAATTAAACAAAAAGCTTCCGAGATACACTAGGGGAAACAACACAGAAAGGCGCAGACCAGTGGAGTGGTAACAGTTTACAGCACTCTCAGACAATGACCGTGGCATCTTGCTCTAAATGGTGAGACGCTGAGGCAGAAGACTCCTGCCTCTGATGACATGCCAAGGCTACAGAGCAAGACCTCATCTTTTAAAAATATGTCCATAACAAAGACTATTCCCTTCAAAAACTGAGCTTAACTCCTCTCCCCTTCATAGGACCAGGACTAGTAACTTGTTTTTAAAATAAGTGATAACATGTTACTGGTTACAATTAAGGAAATGCAGGTTTTTAATTTAGCCAATCTGTCTTGTATTATTCTTCCTACGGGGAGAGGGACGTAGGAAAAGTCCAAATGGAAAAAAATAACCCTCTAGTCAAGGGCTCTATGAGATAGATTCTTGGATGAGTCTCGAGCCCCGCTGTAGCCTTCAGATAACTGCAGCCTTGACTGACATGCTGATGACACCTCAGAAGAGACTGGGCTCCAGGGCTACTAGCTGAGACCCCTGCCTCTGCACACTGCATGAGATAATAAATGCTGGTTGTTACAACACGTTGTATTTTAAGTAGTTTGTTAGAAAACTAATACAATGGGACATTGTTTGCACCAAAAATGAAAAATAAAATTATACCTTATTTGTTTTCATTTTACTATTTGTTTTATGTTCTTATAAATTGGAAAATGAGCAGCCACAAATTTAGAACAAGAGAGCAGCTGAGTGATAAATATGAGAAAGATTCAAGACTTGAAAGCTTTAACTTATTTTAAATTAGTTTAGGCACTTAATTTTTTCTTACATTGCATCTATTTTTAACAGTGTTGACTTTAAAGCTTATTAAAGGACCAGGAGGAGAGCAGACAGTGTGTTCTCATGTTTGTCAACTCTTATCTCTGAATACGTTGGTGACTGATACTATTTTTTCTGTTGCTTATTAGTTTCTTTAATTTACTCTGTAAAAGTATGAATAGAAATCCCACTGGTTTGAAAAACAATCATTGTATTTCCAGCTCAAAGAAACAAACCATAATGAGACGGGTTTTTCAGAGCTCTGATATACAGCAGGGTTGACCGGATCCAGTCCAGAGCAATGCTCACATCCGTGATGGTGTGCATCACTATCTCTGCATTCAAATGTTCAATAAGATGTCTGTGCAAACTAATGGGGAAAAAAACTCTGCATTATTAATGTGAATTTCAAGAACATAAGTCCTACTTTTTAAGCTTTAAAAATATATTATTTGCTACTTTAATAATTTATGAAAAGTAATTTTCAAAAATATAAGAGAAAATCTTTAAAAGCCAGTTCAACATTTTAAGAATTGAGATTTCTCCTCCCTTTATAGTTGCAGCATAAGAAAGTCAGTATGGTGTTAGCAGTGTGGGTTACATCCGAATTCCTCAAAGAGGATGAATGGCACACCAAAAGCAACCCAGGTGCTCATGTCCACTCTTATAAATTAAAGTTTAAGGCATGAAAATATTTCTCTTACTAAAAGATATAAATTTAATACTATATAATAATATGAATAAGATAATATATAATATAATATAATATGATTTATAATATAATAATATGAATAAGAACTTTTACCTCAGGATTATATAGCAAAGATGATATGTACTATTTATGCTAATAAGCACCACTAGATAATTTTGTTTTCTTTAAATTTATTTATTTAAATTCTAAAATAACAAGTTTTATAGTTAAATTGTTAGACTATCCCAGACAAAATCTCCTTCCCATGTATTGGAGGAAACCACCCATAATAGTTTGGTTTTCTTTGGGAACTGTTTGTTACCTGCTTTCTACAGTGTCGTTACAAGCTAACATCTGAACGTACTTTTCTCTTGTACTTAACCGAGTCATAATAACTGCAGTAGCTGTGGTGTCAAACTGCAACGTTAACAGAAGCACAGAGATTAGCCAAGATTAGAGCACCTCACCGAGCAGAGCCTTTTCCTCACACAACTTTCCTTTCACACTGAGTGGTTCCTCATAACA
Source organism: Acomys percivali (assembly GCA_907169655.1). Taxonomy (NCBI): domain Eukaryota; kingdom Metazoa; phylum Chordata; class Mammalia; order Rodentia; family Muridae; genus Acomys; species Acomys percivali. The sequence goes on along the minus strand of OU015756.1, from coordinate 1,955,873 downwards.
GTAGGCCAAAAGGACTAAAACCTGCTTCTGAAATTTGATATTAACAAAAAGTATAATTTTAAATATCTCCTAAGTATAACTGTAAATACCACTTTTGTTTCAATATAACTTAATTTTGACTATGTTAGAGTAAAAAAAAAAAAAAACCCTGTAAACTGAGTTAAAATTTAAGATTTAATGTAGCTTCCATATATGCTAACTAGTTTTTTTGTTGCTGTTGTTCGGTTGGTTTTTCTGAGACAGGGTTTCGCTATATGACCACCCGGGCAGTCCTGAAACACGCTTTGTAGACCAGGCTGGCCTCGGACTCACAGAGAGTGCTGGGTTAAAGGTGTGCATCACATGCCAGACTTATGCTGATGAGTTTTATGTCAACTTGAAAGCTAAAGTCATCTGGGAAGAGGGAACCTCAATTAAGAAAATACCGTAAGACTGCACTGTACGCAGCTGGGCACAATGGCGCTCGCTTGTGATCCCAGGACTCAGGATGCAGAGGCAGGTGGATCTTTGTGAGTTGGAGGTCTACAAAGTGAGTCTAGGACAGACAAGGCTATACAGAAAAACCCTGTCTCAAAAAACAAAAACAAACAAACAAACAAAAGGACTGGACTGTAGGCAAGCCAGTAAGGAATTTCTTAATTAGTGTTTGATGTGGGAGAGCCCAGCCAGCCCACTGTGGGTGGGGCCATCACTGGGCAGGTGGTCATGGGTTCCATAAGAAAGCAGGCGGAGCAAGCCATATCTAGTAAGCCAGTAAGCAGCGCCCTCCATGGCCTCTGCATCAGCTCTTGCCTCCAGGTTCCTACTCTGTGTGAGTTCCTGTCCTGAGTCCTTCAGTGATGGATGGTGATGTGGATGTGTAAAGCAATATAGCTCTTTTCCTACCCAAATTGCTTTTGATCATGGTGTTTCATTCCAGTAACAGTAACACCACGTAATTTGGTATACTTAATTTATCCTCTAAAATTAAAAACTTGTGTCATATAACACTTTGATACTTTGAATATGATATTCTTCCAGAATGTTCTCTTAGAATCTACAAGAATGACTTACTCATTCAAGCACTTATCAGACATTTTTTGAGGTAAATGTGGGAACATGGGATGACTTTTAATTATAACCTTTAGCACTACAAGCCTGGGATGTTACATGATCTGTAATGCAGAACGTCCTTTACAATCAAAAGCTGCCAAGACTACCAGACACGTGGCATGTATTGTAAGCTTAGGAGTAATTAGGAGGCAGAAACAGAAAGATGGCACGTTTGAGTTCAGCCTCAGCTACATACAGAGATCCAGTTTCTAAAATAAACAAACATAAATAACAAACCATCTTTAAGAATAAAAGGTGGAAAGTCCTTTTCTTTTTTTATGGGTCCTGCATCAGCACATGCACTCATACCCCTCTTTCACAGAGCAGTTTAGACAGAGCTGGGTGTGAAGAGTGCACTATACCCCAGTTAGTGCGTCATGTCTGTTTATTTCTCCATTAAAGTTGGAGAAATTACACCATTTCCAATCTTACCTAACTCTGAAATGCAAATTAAAACCATACCACTCCCTTCTTTGCTATATTTCAAATATTGAGAGGAAGGAAGGAAGGAAGGAAGGAAGGAAGGAAGGAAGGAAGGAAGG
>OU015756.1:1925612-1942185 GCA_907169655.1 Acomys percivali | reverse complement strand
TCAGCTCACCAACACCTGTGATGGAGCTCCAGCGAGCCACTGCCCTCTTTTGGCTTCCATGGACACCTGCATACAGGTAGTATATATAGACAGGCAGGAACATCCACATACACACGAATGAAAATAAATACATTTGAGAGCACAGTTGTCTAACAACTATTTTATAGGGTATTTGAGTACTGGTGGATTGTTACAGTGATGTCTTTAAAACTTTCCCGTTGGATTACATGACTCCTGTCTAATCCCCCTTCCCTCCAAGCAGATGCCTACAAGCCCTGAGTCCTGCCTCCCAGCTGCATACCTCTAGCTCTCATTCTAGACCCTCTGACCCGTTAGCCTTACATGCACCTCCTCTAGTTATAATGGCCTCTACTGTTCAAAGAATCGGCATGTACCTGCCATGACATCTCTCATGTGGCTTTGTGCTGCGTTCTTCTCTCGCGTTTCCTTGGCTCTTTCACCTTACTGCTTACACCTCGCCATCTTAAAAAGACTTGCCCTGTTATCTTATTAAATTCTGTGTCTTGATCCTTCAATTCCAGCAGTCCTGATTTAATTCTCCTTTACCTTACTCTACATTTTCTTTCTCTATAATCTCATCACTTTGTGAATATCATGTAATATATTTACACACAGTTACAATTACTCAGATCTACCTCGCCCTCACTTCCCATCACGAGAACAGTAACTCAAGGACAGAGATTCGCTCTTTTCTCCATTGGCATATTCTACAGGCACAGAACAGAGCCTAAGTTAATTTAAGTTTGCAACTATTAAACCATATAGTTAATTCCAAATCTTCATTTTTACTTTCAGCATGTCACAATACTGTCATAATATATACAAACAAGCAGGCACACACACATGCACACAAATGAAAATAAAAACTTTAATATATATATGTGACAAAATAAAAATAAATTTTAGAGTTTGTCAGTCTATCAGCATTTGAAAGAATCACATTTTCCCTCAAGGAATGTTTTTCCATATGAAATCTTTATTTATAACAAGCCTAGGAGTGGCCTATCATGCTGGCTTTTCTCTCATTAGATAGTTCTACATCAATTTATATTCACAAAAATGAATCTTTCATATAGAGTAGATGTAGATTCAGTCTCCCAGTGCACAATAAACCTCAGCCGTTAAATGCATCATCTATCATCACTGTCAACACTCAAAATCAAATTTTCTTTTGTTCCATAAACTTTCAGCAGTATGCTACAATCATTTGTTACATGGGGTGTGCACAGCTAAAGATGGCAGGGCTGCAGCCGGAGCAGCCTGACAAGCTCTCCTGAGGACTCAATTACAGTAAAGTACTGAGCAGGAGTCTGCAAATATATGTGTCCAAGCAATTCAAAAACTCTTCTCTCTTTTACTCCAAACACATACTTCTAAATAACAAATTACACAAGATTAGTGAATTTGGCAATATATAAAATGTTAAAATAATAAGCCAGTGTGTTGGGCATGGTGGCGCACGCCTTTAATCCCAGCACTCAGGAGGCAGAGGCAGGCAAATCTCTGTGAGTTCAAGGCCAGCCTGGTCTACAAAGAGAGTCCAGGACACCAAGGCTACACAGAAAAACCCTGTCTCAAAAAACCAAAAGTAAAATAAAATAAACCAACGCAAATAAGTGTAGACAGTGGCCTCAATAATGACATCTAAACAACAGAACCAGCAGAATATGTTGCTGTAACATGAAAAGCCTTTGGCACTCTGCAAAGGACAGTGTTAAACATCCCATCATGCAGGTAACTAGACAATATTTTAAATTACATGTTGATATATAATATAATTAATTTCTCCCTTTCTACCCCATCCAGCCCTCTCATATACCCTTCCCTTCCCTCCTTCAAATTCATGACTCTTTTTCACTGTTTCTGCCTGCATATATTTATGAATATAGTATGTATACTGGTATTTGTATATATGTTTTTGGGGCTGACTTTGGAACTGTAGAGGACAACTCTCCACTCCCAGCTGTCCTCGGTTGCTATAGTTCTCTGTGTAGGGCTGAGGCCTCATGGACTTTTCCCTTCCACCCTGACATGTGCACTGGTGTCATCCTTGTTCAGCTCACATTTGGGTAGCCATGGTACCCAAGCTTTATGAGTACAGTTTCTAATAGGAGGCACTCTCACAGCAAACGCCCCCACGTCTGCAATGTTCCCTGAGTGGGATGTGGGAGTGTTTTGTAGCTGTATCCACTGGGTCTGGGCTCTACAAGTCTGCACTTTAATTGGTTGTGATTTTCTGTAATGGACTCTGTCTATTGCCAAGGGAAGCTTCCTTGTTAGAGGTAAGGATCACCTTTTTCTGGAGGTAAAGGACACGTGTTTAGCATATTGTTGGGGTCAAGCTGGAGTAGCAAAGTGGCAGTTGCAGGTCCTCCTCAGATCCACGACTGACTGCTGGGCTGGGTTTCCAGTACCAGCATGACGCCCTTCCCCCGAGTGGGCCTTACGTCCAGTTAGAGAGCTGTTGTGGCTCTAGGGTACATGTGCCACCACTGCACCTTATGAATATCATGCCATGCTGGCCATTAACATGTCCACAGCATCATGGCTGATCAATTGGCTGGTTGTCTCCCTCCTTTGGAGGCTCGCATGGTATTTCTGATACTACAGAAGCTAGTCCTTACGGACAGGCCGTCTAGGTCTAAGCACACAGTAGTTAATTGCCTATTACCAAACTACTTCTTAAGTTCCCCTTCTACTGGTACAAATGTATATTATGCATGTGTATGTGGCACCCCAGATGTTGGCCTCAAGTGTCTCCCCTTAGCTTTCTGTTCATATATGAAGTCAGGCTCTAAAACTGGAGCTGGCTGTTTCAGGCTATGGCTAGCCACTGGCTCTGCCAACCCAGCTTTTATTGGAGTCTACCATTGGTTCCCTGTTTGTAGAATGATTTAGGAAGGATTAGGAGGTGTGGCCTTGTTGGACAAGGGTGTTACTGGGGATGGGCTTTGAGGTTTCAAACCATTGCTGCTCTTCTCAGGCTTCTCTGGCTTCCACTTGCAGATCACAGCTGCTCTCAGCCAACATGCTTGCTATGGGCTGCCACTCTGCTCTTCTATCATAGATTTTTTTTTTTAAGATTTATTTATTTATTATGTATACAATGTTATGCCTGCTTGTACATCTGCACACCAGAAGAGGGCACCAAATCTCATTATAGATGGTTGTGAGCCACCATGTGGTTGCTAGGAATTGAACTCAGGACCACTGGAAGAGCAGTCAGTGTTCTTAGCCTCTGAGCCATCTCTCCAGCCGCCTATGATAGATTCTTAACCTCTAAAACTGTAAGCCCAATTAAATGCTTTCTTCTATAAATTACTTTGGTCATGGTATTTTATCACAGCAATAGAAAAATAACAAAGACACTGCTCAATACCTGAAATTCACTGCCTGCTTTGCAGATGTAAAAGGGGTATTACTACCAGAATATTCTGAATACACTCGAGTATCCACATTAGAAATGCCCAGGCATGCAACCTTGAATTCATAAACTTCAAATGAGGTTCCTTCTAAGACAACAGTCAGTAAAAATGCCCTCAATTTCACACAACGTCTTGTTTTCTTGTAGTTCACCTATCATGTTTATATTTATTTTAACCCCACCAAAAGAAGTGATCTGTATCTATATGTAAGTAAGTACAACAAGTTCTTCCAAGGCTACAAATATGATTTCTGTGTTGTACTGTCACAGACTGAAACAGTTTCCAAGCTGGACCAGCCTGCAGACCACACTTGGAGTAGCTCTGACTCTTAATAAAGTGTATCTCTTACATGACTCAAAAGATTACGATCCCATCCTTTTCTATGCTAACCAAAATAAATCCACAAGAGTACAATGAAATAAAAAAATTTAAATATATGATTTCATAAATATAAAGTAGCTATTGTAAAATAAAGGATACGGATTTCTGTGACAGCCTTCAAGGAACCTAAGCCATTTGGGGTTGTGCCTAAAAAAATTATATGGATATTTTTAACCATTTCCATAAAACAGCACCAATAAAATCTGTATAACATTTTACTGAGAGGCAAGTTAAATATATTAAGATATAGCTAAAAAATAATGCAACATAATAAAGAAATGCATAAATTACACACGGAGAGAGAACTTACTTACTCTCCTTTATATTTTTCTTCATGCTAAGAAATGCAAATTAGTTTCTATTTTAATAAGAAGCAACTGAATAAGAAATTACCTTGAATGTCATGAGGCTGAGATGCAACAGAAAAGGATGGTACTTTGAATATGTTTTCTCCAATTCCAGAAGCAGAAAAAGCATCATTTGCTTTGAATTTGTTTGCAGAATGTTGAAGTTTCTGTTTAGTACTGCTATAGTTCAATGAATTCTCTTTGCTTACATTTGTTCGGGCAAGTTCCACTGGGCTAATATGAGAATCCAAATTTAAACTTTCATTAGCACATTCATGAATATTGCCACATGTTCTAGATAATCTCAAACAAACTAACCACCATGTTTTCTGCAGCTAACACAAGATTATCCTCTTAAAAATATCATAACAGCTGGGCATGGTGGCGCACATCTGTAATCCCAGCACTCGGGAGGCAAAGACTGGTAGATCTCTGTGAATTCAAGGACAGCTGGTCTACAAAGCAAGACCAGGACAACCAAGACTACACAATGAAACTGTTTTGAAAAATCAAAACAAAAAACAAACAACAACAAATCCTTAACTACAGTTTATCTCTTTTTATTTTCCTAAAACTCATCTAAGTTTTTGTGGCAGATTGTCTCCAAGATGGCTCCGGTGATCCTTGTCTCCTGGTTGTCACAGGCTTTTATGGTCTACAGTCTGAACCACTAAATCAGAACTGACCTGCATAACATAAAGCATTCTAGTAACTTCCAAGGCTAAGTCATAAGTACACACTCCCTACCACAAGGATACCATGGGAACACATTTTAAAAGCCTGGAGAGGTCCATGTGGAGAGGCACTGAAGACTCCTGTCAGCGGTCAAAACAGACTTGACAAGATAAAATGAGTAACTGACAAAAGTGGACCAAGAGTCCTTGGGAAGTGTCAGGTAACCAAATACAATGTGACATTTTGACTGTGGCCCTTGCAAAAGCCCAGTTATGCTTTTTTTCATGGAAGACCCCAGGCTTAAACTACTAATTAACTTGTTCCTAACAAATAAAACTATGAAAACTAACAAAGTTTACTGTTGTTTTAAGCCACCACGCTTTGGAGTAATTTATTCATTGCAATAGATATCTAATTAAACCTACGAAAGTCAGCTAAGTGCTGAGGTGAGGAGCCCACTAAATAAATTATAGTAACAGTTGTTTCTCTGATCAGGTCACTGTAGGATGCAGAGTCCCTTGTGTAGTGTCTGGCCTTGGAGACAAAAGACTTCAAAAGGAGCACAGAAGGGAATCTGAGGATGATTCCTGGGCGTTAGGAAGAGACAACAGGCAGCCAAGCATGTGCTCTCCACAGGTGTGAGGAGGGAAAGGAAGTAGCACTTTCCGAGTTTGAAGTGAGAAAGCAGACAAGCTCTCTGTCAGTGTGAGAAGGAATGGCTTTGGGCTGTGCTAGTGCATTTCCCTCCAGAGCAGTGGTTCCCAACCTTCCCAACCCTTGAATACAGTTCCTCATGCTGTGGTGAATGTAATGCTACTTCATGAATGTAATGTTGCTACCGTAATGAATCTTTATGTAAACATCTGTGTTTCCCAGTGGCCTTAAGTGACCCCTGTGAAAGGGTTGTTCAACCCCAAAAGGGGTCATGACCCACAGGTTGAGAACTGTTGCTCTAAGAGGACAATTTTTCTTTCCATTTTCATATCTTGCCTTCAGCTAGCCATATTTTTTTTCATTTTTAGGTTGTCAAACAGGATTTTCTCTTTAACACAATCATGTCTGTCTGTCTGTGCATTTTCTCTAGGGAGATCCCTAGCCATGACCAGACATGGAAGGTGCTTTCTGTAAAGGGTATTACTGACTAGCAAAACTCATCATTTCCAAAGCATGCTATTACTATTGAGCATGTCGTTCATGCCAGAAGATGCTCACATGTAATATTCATCATACATACAGGCCTGCTCATCTAAATCTGCATTATATGCCCTGACTCCCCTTCCCTAAAAAATGGAAAAGAAGTAAATTATTCATCCTAATGTTTTATTTAAAGCATTTTTGAGATTTAAAATTGTAATTATATGTACAGGTGTGTGTGTAGGTGCACACAGGCCTGAGTCCAGTGTCCATAGAGGCAAAAAGAAATGCCCTGAACTTGAGTTACAGATGGTTGTTAGCTACCATGTAGGTGCTGAGAATTGAACCTGGGTCCTTTGGAAGATCAATCAGTGCTCTTATCCTCTGAGCCACCTCTCCAGCTCCATAAACTAAGTATATTTACAAATCAAATATTATAGTGGTGTTCTGAATGAGGTATCCCCATAGGCTCTGGATTTGAACACTCGGTTCCCAGTAGGTGGTGCCCTTTCAGGATGTTTGTGTGACGCAGCCTTGTTGGAGGAGGCATCAAGCCTCATGCCACTTCCAAGCTTTTCTTTCTGATTTGTGCTTGCATTTGAAGATGTTAGCTTGATCTCACTCCTGCTGCTTGCTGTTATACCTTCCTGCCTGCCAGGAAGGTCTGTTTTGTTTTTGTTTTTGAGACAGGGTTTCTCTGTGTAGCCCTGGCTGTCCTGGACTCACTTTGTAGACCAGGCTGGCCTTGAACTCACAGAGATCTGCCTGCCTCTGCCTCCTAAGTGCTGGGATTACAGGCGTACGCCGCCACCACCACCCGGCTCATGATGCACTCTTATTCTTCTGGGACCAGAGGCCAAAACAGACTTTCTTATGTAAGTTGCCTTGGTCATAGTATTTTATCACAGCAACTGAAAAATAACTAATATACTCATCACAAAGGACTTGTAAAATTCTGCAAAACAAGGAGAGACCATCTTTGTGACTGTTAGGGTCTGAGTGAGATGCAAAAGAAAGGCCCCAGACTCAGGCAGCATGCAAAAGCAAAGAGTTTTTTTTTAAATTAATTTATTCTTGTTACATCTCAATGGTTATCCCATCCCTTGTATCCTCCCATTCTTCCCTCCCTCCCATTTTCCCCTTATTCCCCTCCCCTATGACTGTTCCTCAGAGGGATTACCTCCCCCTGTATGTGCTCATAGGGTATCAAGTCTCTTCTCGGTGACCTGCTGTCCTTCCTCTGAGTGCCACCAGGTCTCCCCCTCCAGGGGACATAGTCAAATGTGAGGCACCAGAGTACATGAGAAAGTCATATCCCACTCTCCACTCAAGTGTGGAGACTGTTCTGACCATTGGCTAGATCTGGGTAGGGGTTTAAAGTTTACTGCCTGTATTGTCCTTGGCTGGTGTCATAGTTTGAGCGGGACCCCTGGGCCCAAATTGCCTATCATAATGTTGTACTTGCAGGTTTATTTCATGAACAGCTTGAGAAGCACTGCGGTTAGCTCTTTAAAGGTCTGGCAGGAGTCAGCAGTGACTCCAACTGGGCTTGGAATCTCTTTAACTGATTTTGTCTATTACTGTTTCTTTACCATTGTTTACTATAATAAATTTGCTGGTCTCATCTGCATCTAGAAATTCACCCATTTCCTTTATATTTTCCAACGTATTAGAATATAAGTTTTTAAAGTATATTCTAATTATTTTCTGAATTCTGTTTGTATCTGTGGTAATGTTCCTTTTTCAGCTTTGTTTGGGCTTCTCTTTTTCTTTTGGTTAGTTTGATTAGAGATTTTTTTTTTTTTTGGTATTTTTACCCCAAAGAACTCTTTAATTGATTCTAAAGAATCAATGTTGTTGTCTGCTCCCATTGCCTTAATTTCTGCACACATATTATCTCTTTCCACTTTCTGATTTTGACTTTGGATTGCTTTTTCAAGGCCCCAAGGACCATTTACTTGAAATCTGGTTTTCATTTTATTTTTGAGATGCGCTCACTGTGTAGCCCTGGTTAGTCTAGCACTTTCCATGTAGACCAGCCTGCCCTTGAGCATGTGATCCTCTTGCCTTGCCTCTGAGGGCTGAGATTACAGATGTCTCTGGTTTTGTTTGTCTTGGGTTTTCATTTCACCTGATTTTAAGAATGTTTTATTTTTACTTGATTCAGAAATGTTTTGTATCTTCTTCAATCTTTGTTTATGTATGTTCTTTAGTTTCTCTTGCTGTTGATCTGTAGTTTTCTTCTATTGTGGTCACATAGAATATATACTGCTTTAATTTTTATACATTTGTTAAGATATGCTTTGTGTCCTGCTATGGAAAATGTTCCATTGGCTGCTGACAATGGACATTCTGTAGTGTTTGCACGGAGTTTCTGTAGATGTTTGTGAGTTCTTTGATCTTTGATGCCATTTAAATCAGATTATTCTTTGTTCATATTCTGTTAGAAGGACATATTTATTCGTGAGAGAATTCTGAAGTCACCCACCTACTATTTTGTTGGAGTTAAGCTGTTTCTTTGTATCCAGTAGTGTTTTATGAAACTGGAGACACTGATGTTCAGGGTTTAAAATCGTATCTTCTTGATATACTGCTTCCTTCATTGGTATGAAGTGTCCTTTTATCTCTTCTGATTTTGGCTTGACAGCTGTTTTGTCTGATTTTAGAACGGCAATGTCTGTTAGCTTTCTAGTTCCATTTGCTTGGAATGCCTGTCCCTATCCTTTCATAGTAAGGCTGCACTTGTCTCTGATGGTGAAGTGCATTTCTTGAAGGTATCAAATAGATCCTGTTTTTCTTGTCTTTCCTTTATTAGTATTGGTATTAGTACTACTACTACTATGATGATGATGGTGGTTTTTTGTGTATGACAGGGTCATACCATGTAGCTCTGGCTGCCCTGAAACTCACAATGCAGACCACGCTAGCCTTGAACCTATAGAGATCCACCTGCCTCAACCTCCCAAGTGTTGGGATTAAAGGCATGTGCCACTACACCCATCTCTATCTCTGGGCCTCTTTTTTTTTTTTAACAAAATCTAGTCTATTTGTCTTTTTATTAGGAAATTAATATTCTTAGTATTTAATTACTGAAATATGTGCATTATTAATTACTTTGATTTTGCTGATTTTGTAGTGTTTGGTGTTTTCTTATCCTTCATTTACTTAACTATTGTTCCTGTGTGGGTTTTTCTTCCTATAACCTTATGGATATATTTATGTTTCTCTATATCTAGAATTCCTTCAAGTATCTTATATAATGCTGACTTAGTAGCATGCATTCTTTTACTTTGTTTTCATTGTGGAATGTCTCTTTCTGGATATAGTAATCTGTGTTGGTAGTCAGTGACTTTGAGAGATTGGAACAATTCATTCCATGGTCTCTTGCTTTTAAAATTCTATTGATAAATGTGCTATTGTTCTGGTGGACTTATTTTATGTCTTTGTAATTATATTTAGTGTTATAAATATCAAATGCTCAGAGGGTCAAAGCACAAGCTCAATATGAAATGCAGTGATCAATGAATAATAATCTCATAGAGAAGCACTGGCAGCGCTGTGCGTGTTAAGACAGAAGCTGCTGGGCTGTGACAATGAAAGAGGGAAGGAAGGGGCCAGACAGCGACAGGGGAGGCGAAGGTGAACAGGGGCAGGTAAGGAGAGACAAGGCCATCGCCCTGAGTAAAGGGGGGCTGGGGAAAGGCATAAGGACACACACAGACCGGATCTGACCTGACATCTTCCTCCCCGAGCACCAGCCTCTGTGTTACCAGAAGGTGCCGTGCAAACTCCCAAGGAGAGAGGCAGCCAACAGTCTTACCAGCCATGATACCTCTGACCACAGTGACCAGCAAACACGATAACCCCAAGGGTGCGAGCAGTGCCTCACACCTGTTGGCGGCCTCATTTCTCTCATTGGTTGTGAGACCTACTCACCAGAAAAGAAATCATGCTGCTACAGGAAACCTCGCCAACTGCCCGGGCTAGTGATGCCATGGATCTTGATGGAGAACCTAAAACCACTTTACTAACCCAGCATAATTCCTAACATCATCCAAAACATTCGTCAGTCCTTATGCCCACAGGCAGGTGTACTCCCCTTTCCTCGTCAAGGTAACTTCTCTTCAACAGACTGAGACCATTAATGAAAAGTACAAGTAATAAAATGCAGAGTTGTGGAGCCAGTTCCAAAGGCTACATCTACCACACAGTCCCAAACCTAAGTCTCAGGAACACGGTGGAAGAGAGAGTGGAAAGACTGTAAGAGGCAGAGGAGCAGGGAGTTTGTTCTGAGAATATGCTACCTAGGAATGTCAGAAGCTACACACATAAAGTCTCAGCAACATGACTGACACATGTATGGGGGGTGAAAAAGTACAGGCCAGGAGGCCTCAATCCTACACAGCAGTAAGGAATGCCAAGAATGGGAGAGATAGTCTTCCCCAGGCAAGAGCACATCAATTAGTTACCCAGTACCAAATGGTCAGCCCTGAAAACATCCATACAAGTAACATAATCAGACTTAACAGGTTATACTTATGTATTTAGGAATACATATGTGTGTGTGTGAGTGTGTGTGTGTGTGTGTGTGTGTGTGTGTGTGTGCATATAACAACATACAATGAAAACAGAGACTAAGCTTTTGGAAAAGAGCAAGGAGGGGTATAAAGGAAGGTTTAGAGGGAGGAAAAGAAGGGAGAAATAATATAACTTATTATAATCTCAAAAAATAGAAGAAATAATATTTTAAACAAGAAATACAGTCAGAAATGTAAGCTAAAATAATCCCAGCTCTCAGGAGGCTAAGGCATAGAAACTCCCCAAACCAAGAGAGGACAAGAGCAAAGTGGACAAAACTAGCCGGCTAAAGTACATTTTCTCTGTTTTCAAGTTATTTTTCTTGAGATATAACAGCAGTAGGAAGCTAACATATGTGAGATCATATATATTTTAAGTCTCTGTCCCTGGCTTGTCTCACTATAATTAATCTAATCATCCACTGACTGATAGAAAGGGTCATTCTGGAGTATAACCTAAAATATATCATTTGGAACCACGCACGGCAGCACACGTCCTCAATGCCAGCCAGGAGGTGAAGGCAAGATTTCTGCACTTTTGAGCTCAGCCTAGTCTACATAGTGAGTCCCAGTGTACCAGGGCGACACAGTGAGATCCTGCTTAAAAATAAAACCACCGGCATATGTATGTCTATATATAAGCACACACATACACGCGCGAGTGCACATACGTGCGCAAACACGTGCACACACGCACGCATACACACACAAATTAAGGTTAACTAGAAGTAGGTTTAGCACTGTTTTAAAATGAAGCAATAATATTTTTGCTTTCAGTTTTAACTTTCTGTATGCTAAGTATTAATGGACAAAACCCACCTAAACAAAAACTGAGATTCCTCAGTACATTTTAAATACTAAAGGGTACTGATGAGAGAAGTTTGAGTCTTTGCTCTAACAATAATTGTCACACTACAAAGCATGTGACGAGTTAGTTTTAGTTACTCACTATCCATGCCTTCACAGTAACTCTTAAGCTCTGGAAAGGCAAGAAGCTACGATTCCTCTGGGCAGAACTCCAGGTCTATAATGTCGAGCACATGAGTATGTGTTGTTTCTGTTTTTCTCACCCACTGCTACTGTACTTAATGCTCTTCAGTGTACACTTACACTCAGATGTGGCCAAGGAGTATCATGTAACTAGTTAGTTACCTTGTTTTGAATGCTGATGTACCCTTTCCTCTGTCTTCTGCAGCATTAGGTAATTTTGTATCACCAAGACCATTCTTCGCAGGTGGACTCTCAGTGCCCGTGAGGTTTTTATGGTTCTGAGAAGAACCATAGAGCAGCTTGCCAGCTGTGTGTGACGTGCCTTTGTTACTTGATCCTCCTAAAGTTAGGTAATTCTGTTTATGTACACTATGAGGAAAATGGAATTTCTGTGTTGGTAAATTCTTGTCTTCATTAATGATCTTCAAATTTGATGTTAACATTTTTGGACTCTTTCCTTGACCTAGGAGAAAAGAAGTATACTAATTACTAATTATTATATGTGCTTCAGGAAAATTTTTTTCTAAATAATAATAAAAAATTCAATTAAAAGATTCTAAAGAGGCCTGTGACATGGTTCAGTGGGTAAAAGTCTCTGCTGTCAAGCCTCACAACCTGAATTCTATTCCCAGAACCACAAAATGGAGAAAGAGAAGGAAATCCTACAAGTTGTTCTCTGGCCACACAAACACCATGGCAGACCTGCCCCCTACCCTCTGCACGCGTGCACACGCGCGTGTGCACACACACACACTTACTAGATTAATATAAAATCAGTCCGTTAATAAGATAATCTGTACTTCTGTAGTGTGAAATACAGATGGCTATTTCTGGAGACAGAGGCAGGCTGACTTCTGTGAGTTTGAGACCAGCCTCCTCTACATGGTGAGTTTCAGGCTAGCCAAGGCTAAACAGTGAGGCCCTGCACTAAAAAAGAGGGAGGTTGTATAATTCATATGCAAACATGTAAATTATGAGTCATAAAAAAACATTAATTTTGAATATTATCATATAAGAAACATACATTGTGCATGCGTGTTTGGGGGAGACTCTTTTAGGATTGGGAACGAGTGAGGCCCTCTTGTATGCTAAGCATGGGCTCTGCAGCATCACAAACCTGACAATGTTTAACATAATCCTGGCCTTCTGCACCTTGGATGCTTTTACTGACTACCCTTGGGAGGTCTGACTCTCAGAAAACCTGACCTTCCATTAAGAACAAGGTGAAAGAGAACTGCAGCAGCGAAAGTTTAAGTTGAAACAGGAAAAACTATTCAGAAAGCAGCAGTACAGACAAGTGTGTGATGATTGTGCACTATGTAAATGTGTACAGACAAGTGTATAATAGTGATTGTGCACTATGTAAATGTGTGCAGACAAGTGTATAATAGTGATTGTGCACTATGTAAATGTGTGCAGACAAGTACGTGATGACTGTACTCTGTAAATGTGTACAGACAAGTTCGTGATGACTATGCACTATGTAAATGTGTGAAGACAAGTGTGTAATAGTGATTGTGCCCTACGTAAATGTGCCTGTTGTAGAAAAGGTGAATGGTTTAGATCTTGAGATTTGATGGGCACATACAAATCTTTGACTTTAATCTACTAAAAAGGAAGTAGCACTTTACTATGCTAGCAGATTTTTTCCCATTTTTTAATTGAAAAATAAAATAATTCATATTACATCTCATTTGCTATCCCATCCCATGCATTCTCCCATTCCTCCCTCCCTCCTGCTTTCACCCCATTCCCCGTCCCTATGACTGTGACTGAAGGGGACCTCCTCACCCTAACTATGATGCTAGGGTATCAAGTTTCTTCTTGGTAGCCTGGTTAGCAGATATTTTTATGCTCACATAAACTGTGTGAGCTTGGCTTCACAAGACACATGATACTTTACCTAAGAGTTTATAACTTTCAATTTCTTCTTCTAACTCTTGAATATCTGGAATTTCTGAAATCAGTGGTGCTGGAGGGAGAAACCAATCCGGTGATTTTTCCTTAACTGGAAAGCTATGTAAGATACAAATGTGAGCATGTGTTAGCAAGGACAAGCTACCAAAACCATTTATTTATTAAGCATTGCTCTTAGACAAACATCCCATAAACAAACTTTGTTGGCTTTGCTCTCAGTGTCCCTTTCCCATGTGCCACGGGGCTGACGGCGCTGCTGTGTGCGGGATGCTACCTAAACGACGGCTGGAGCTCCCCCTCCTCATGCTCTCTGCACTCAGACTTCAGACTCTGAGCTCCTGCTTACACTAATTCCTTGTGGCGTACCTCACCTGTAATTGTGGGTCACCAACACGTAAATGTCACCATTACTATGTTCTAGATTATCCCCATAACTTTTAAAAATTAATGCTCTAACAAATACTTTTTGGTCTAGAACTATCCATAAATCACAGAAAAAGTAAGGCAGCAACAGAAACCGACAGTCTCTTAAAGGCTCCGGTAACTGATGCAGCTGTTGCCACATGTGGGGCCTTTACTCTCCTGGTCATCTAGCTGTGACCCTGTTAACTGATAATGCTTAAATTTTTCTTTTCCAACCAAAGTGTCCTTTCTTTTATTACTATGAAAAAGACGCAGGGCGACAGGAACTGTGACTGAGAAGAACAGCACATGTTATCAAGGCCTCCGCCCCAGGGCTCGCCCTCTCCTTCAGATTTAGGGGGCTCAGCTTTCTGAAGTGGAGGTTTAAGGCGAGGTCTACACCGCTGTATGATCCCACCAGGACTTCTAAAGCAACAGCTTCCAGCTCTGAGCAAAAACATCTCTGTGAGTTTTACCAACTGCTATCTCAGTGTTTTCCAACAGCCGTGCTAGCTGACTGAAGCGCAGTAAATAGAGACCATCATCTGCGCTCCGCATTCAGGTCAGAAGCTGTTTTCTTTCGTTTGCTCGGGCCCGTCCTGCCTCACTCTCATACCCACATATGCAAGTTCTCCATTATATCTGAATTCTGAAAAATCAATCTGATGATCATTTATTTATTTATTTTTAGGTACCAGAGGAAATATTAAAGTTCCTAAAATTATAAAACTTAAAATAATACATTAGATAAGCCCCCTTTAAGGCACACTTACATTTCAGTTTCATCTCGGCTACTGAAAAACGAGTTATCCATGGAAAAAAGGCAATCATTTGATTTCAACATTGTTGAAAAACAGACTTTGTCTTAAATCTATAAGATTAAAAAAAAGGTAGTTTATATTCATTTTCAAGAATGTAAAAAATGATTTCTGGACAAGTAATAATAATGAATTTCCCACAATGCTTTCTAAAATACAGTCACAGACAATTCTTTGAGCTTCGACTTTTGTAAATTCCTTGAAATGCCTCAGGAATGAAACATATTACCCCCTGTTCATCCATAGGTTTTCCTACATGTGTCCCATTCCTAAAATTGTACCAATGCTTAGAATGTACCTCCACTCTTCACCTGGAACATCCTAATTCATCCTTCAGCATGTAGATCACCGTGGTTAAAGAGTACAGTGTTCCTTTTTATATCAATTACCCATCCCCACTGTACACCAAGAGCATATGTCACCAATACGGAAACTTCTCTAACAAAGACATAAAACACACGTAGGAGCAACTAGGGTGAAGGTACTTGCAGTGCACGGCTTAGTGAAACGCCACAGGAGACAGGCTAAGTCCTGGACAGCCGTTATCGCTGAACCAGAATACCATGGGCTTTTCACCTGTGTTAGTTATCTGGTTCACTACCCATGTTCATTTATTTATTTATTTACTTTTCACTCTTCTCAATCACAAAAAAAAAGAACTAGAAAAACTAAAGCAAGTAAATATGATTCTATAAATGTCACAACAACTTGACTGCACGATATACAGAAGGCAAGAAAAACGGGGCAGAAAGTACAAGGGAACCATTCAGAAATACCGTAGCAGATCTTTACATCTATTACGTAAACGATTTCAGATCTTTAAAGCGTTATCTGGAACAACTATGCTAATCAGCATTGTCTTCATTGTTCATGAAGGTGCAATATGTCTGTTGTCCAATTTCAGAACGATATTTTAATGAACAAAAGGTGAAACTCATCAAGCCATGTTTCTACAGCTCTCTCACCTCAGATGTAAGTAGAAAATCTTGTTACAAACATGTATGCCCAAGTTCTTTATTCTAAAAGACAGCAGGACTAAGACCACAAAACAATTAATTAAAATTAATTTAAAATGTTACATTATACAAAAAAATCTCCCCATATACATAGCAAATATTGTCACGAGAATGTTTTTTTCTGGATCGAGTACAAAAATCAGTGTAACTTATTTTAGTTCAGAATAAAAACATCACATATATTTTAGTTCTTATGCACTCTGAGTTTTAAAAAAAATTCATTTAAAAATTTCCATCTCTCAATCTTGTATTACTACCTTTCTTTCTAAAGTTCATCTGTAATTGTAACTGTGCGTTTAGTTGTTTATCTTTCTCCCTGGAAAGCACAGATTTTTTTTTTTTCTTTTTGATGTGTTTCAATAACCTAGAACAGTTCCTGACATACAGAAGATGATCAATTAAAAAAACACGTTGTGGAATGAACGCACTAGCAACCAATTTATACAAGTAATTGTAACTTAACCAATTTCAGTCAGTTGACTTCTGCCAGTTGTTAAGTTTACATTTTTGAAAACTTTTTTCTAGCTCAAGACTCATGTTGTCAGTCCTACCATGAAGGCTCTAAAAGACGATGAACTTAGAAATTTCACGATGTAAGTAAATCCTTAAAATAAGTCCTTATTACATTGTAGTGTAAGAGGATACTTTTTTTTTTTTTTAATAAATATTTTAGGTTTCGATTCAAATGTTGTAAACGTGTTCTTATTTCAGAGCCACGTGTGGTGGCTGCGGCCTACGCCCAGCTGTGGGAAGGCGGAGGCAGGAGGATCAGTGTCAGGTGCTCCCGGCGTCGTTCCCCTGCGTGTGCGTGCGCGCGCGTGGCTGTGTGTGTGTGAACTCCTGTGTGTGCGTGTGCATGTGTGTGTGTGA